>JBBYHM010123442.1:0-39003 GCA_038381775.1 Adansonia rubrostipa | reverse complement strand
AGCCACAATAATGCATGATAATGCTAAAAGGGTGATGGAAACATGGAGAGCTCACTAAAATGATGAAGATGCTAAAAAATAGAAAATAAAAGTGATAATGTGAGAAGTTATACCAACAAAACTTGACTTTTTGGCCAAATAATTGGAGCAGTAGAGATGGCTTAAATTTCCCTTTTTTTCATTGTTGTTAATAAGCAAGAGAAATAATAAGGTTTTGGTTTTGGTATGGATAAGGGTGATTTTTAGAATGTGTAATGGTTAGGAATGAGTGTTTTAAGGCTATTTCTGGGTAGTGGGTGAAGAGCTACAGGATTTTGGTTTTCTTAGTATAGGAATATGCT
Organism: Adansonia rubrostipa; assembly: GCA_038381775.1. Classification (NCBI taxonomy): domain Eukaryota; kingdom Viridiplantae; phylum Streptophyta; class Magnoliopsida; order Malvales; family Malvaceae; genus Adansonia; species Adansonia rubrostipa. Next base: position 38,662 of record JBBYHM010123442.1, on the reverse strand, counting down.
TTGGAAGTTGAAAATTAGCTAGAATCTAACCTTTTTCAGCTGAGATAAAAGTGGCCTACTTAGACCAGCATTTTAGACCCAAATTGGAGATGTTTTTGGTCACTTTTCAAGGGGGACAAAGTGATGTTAGCGTGGTAGCTATAGAGTCATTGCCAATGTGATGGGCATAGGGTGGTTGGTTTAAATACTGAAATGATTTTCTAGCAAATAGGGTGGTTGATGGTGATATTGGTTAACAACTAGGGAGGGGTAGGGTGATCATGTGACATTGACACCTTTCATCTAATTTAGACTTTAAAAAAATGTTTTGCTTAATTCAAAAGTCTAAATTCATAAATTGATATGGGTTTTGATCTTTCTTGATGGAAAAAAACGAGTTAAAATTGAGTTTTAGATCAATGGTGGATGAGTTAAAAATGCTTAGACTGTGGAAAATGGCCTGTATGTATCAATACATTGCAAAATGTATTGATACATTTGGTCCAGAAACCTTGAGTGTATTGATACAATGAACACTGTATCGATACAATGATCACTGTATCGATGCTATGAACCATTGTATCGATACTATGAACCATTGTATTGATACATGTTGATATGTATCGATACATTTCTTTATAGAATGCATGTTTTGGTTTGGCATGGCGTAGTATCGATACATAAACTCCTGTATCCATACATAAACTTCTGTATCGATACATTTACATGTTGTATCAATAAAAATGGGGACATTTCAAATTTTTGGATCATTGAAGCATTGTATTGATACATGAGAACCATGTATCGATACATTCAAGTAAAATTATGAATTTTTTTATAACTTTTGTCCTCAGACACCTTAAACTATGTCCTTTGATGCCTCATCTTTGTATTTACTTTGATATGATCCATAGGCCTTTTTGACCTCCTTAAAATACTTTTTTGTCAGGCAACACATCGCCCCTCTCACGTTCGTGCTCTAGATTGCTTAAAAAATTAGCCTAGACAAAATAAGGTGTCTACAATAATCAGTGAAGCTTTTCTTTGTTAGTTTCACTATGTTAAGTTAAAAACCAGTGGAATTTTATGTCATCTTCATCTGACCATGTGAAATGTAGATGAACTAGGATTTAAGTCAAATTTATTTGACAAAGCAGAAAGGTTGACAGAGTTTTTCTTTGTCAGCTCCACTTGGTTAGGTTAAAAACCAGTGGAATTCTATGTCCTCTTCATCCAATCATGTGAAATATAGGTGAAGTGGGATTTGAGTCAACTTTGTCCGATTAAGCAAAAAGATAGGTGGAGTTTTTTTTTTTTATCAATTTCACTAGTTAGGTTAAAAACTAGTGGAATTTTATGTCCACTTCATTTGATCATATGAAATGTAGGTGAAGTATGATTTAAATTAATTTCATTTGATTAAGTAAAAGATCAACAAAGTTTTTATTTGTCAACTTCAATTAGCAGAAAACCAACACAGTTGGTCAAAATATATAATATTAAAAACAACATTTTTGTGAAAAGACTTATTACAACCTAAACAAAATCATGTTTATTTAGCCTTTACCCTATTCTTGATCCTTAGGAGCAACCAAAGAAGGGTAGTTGTAGACACCTAATTTTGTTTAGACCTTTTCCTCTGTAATCCTAAAATATCTAAGATTGATAATTACATAATCATCCTAGTGTGTGTTAACACCTTGCAAATGGACTAGGTGTTTTCAAGACCTATTTGATCATGTCTAGATGAATGCTTATACAATTAATAGAAAAGTTGCCATTTCAAGGGTCATAGAGAGCAAATCTCGGATAAAAGAGACAAATATTCAAAAGAAAAATTAGTTTTTAAATATTTTCTTGTCAAATTTTAAATTTATTTTTGGAAAAGATATCATGGTCAAATTTCTTACTGTTAGAAATTTTTTAAAATTTTTTCATGAATTTTTGGAGTTGGCTATCGTATACTTTTATCGATACTAATGTTGTATTTATGCTAATGCCCACCCAAAAAAATAAAAAATATTCAAGGAAAAATCTATATTGGTACTATATACCATGAAGTGTCAAGTTGTCAAATTTATTCATTAATTTTGAATTTTTACAGTACCAGGATTGCCATGCTAATGAAAGTTTGTGGTAAAATTTGTTTTGGATTTCACATTTTCATATTTATTATTTTTATTGATTAATATTTTGAGTAATTTATTGAATTAAATTCATTTTATAAATTTGAACATATTTTTGCAATTATTCTCAATTTTGAAATATGAACTTTTTCTTATCTATAAAATTTTTCAAAGTCTAGAATTTTAAATATTTTCACATATTCTGATAAATACCTTGGGTATAGCTTTTTCAAATTCCAATTCATTTTTGTTAAATTTAATTTCCTTCTGAAAGCATTTTTTCTTGTAAATTTTTTCGAGTTTTGAATTTTTAATTGCCTTTTTCTTGCAAATAAAATTTCTCAAAAATCTTTTTTAGAAATTTTATATGAAAATTTTATTAATTTCATTTTTGATAGGCTAAAATTTATTTTTTTTTGTTTCATGGGCCTTAAAACTTGTTAATTTGCCTAATAGGCCTAATAAGTCTGTTAACTTTCTAACAAGCCCTATAAATCCATTTTTGTTTTCTAACAAGTTCAACACACTTCTTTTGATTAAATTCTTAATTAAATTTATTATGTGAAATTTTATTTTTTTAACACAATTTTTATTTTTTTACAATTTAATCCATATAATTTGTTTTATCCAAATCAAAAATTTTTCCTATTATCATAAAAAACCATCTTCTAGATCATGTCGCAAAAAGGATAGAAAGATATTACCCTTACAAAAACATGGAAAAAACAAGAAAAGATAAAATTAACAGAAAATAAAGAAACACATGGACATTCGGCCAAGAGGATTTCTTTCACTTTTTGGTCGATTCTTACCCTTTATAAATATGGGAAGGAGCTTTCATATGGGAAAGAAGAGTTTGATAACATAAAACACAGAAATTCCCTAAATTTCTTAAGTATTTTTCAAGTTTACAAGCTTTAAGGGTAGTTTTATAGGAAATTTTGATTTTTTCTTATTTCCATCGTATTTCATCTTTTCATTGAGCTTAACGATTGCTTATGCTTATGGATTTTGATCCATGTTGAAAGCCATGAACAATTTTCCTAATTTATTAGTTAGATTTGATTTTTTTAACAAAAAATTTATTTTAATCAACAAAATATGTTTTTGTTGATATGTTGTCTATTTTATTAGGTGAATATGTTCAAATATTTCTTAATGTTCGATTTTTCATGATTTTATGTGTTGATGCTAATCTAAGTTTGTTAGAAATTTGAATATGTGTTTATTTTGTTTTTTTTAAGCATTGTTGAAAAATATCAATCTTAATTATTGTTGATGATGATCATGGCCTTTTATAAATTTTCACGCTATTGTAATAGTACATTTGGACTGTCCTGTGATGTCTAAAAATTATGTGGTCTAAAAATAATTTACCAAAAATTTTGAATGCCTTGGAAAGGTGTTTCCAAGCTTGTCCTAACCTCCTACGATTATTTTGTAAAGTTTTTAATTTTTAGGCCATTTTGTAACAAGGTAAAATATAAGGACTAAATTGCAAAAATTTTAAAAATTTTTGTAAGACCATGTAGTTTGGCCGAATGCTTTATAGACCTTTAGCAGTTTTGCATTCTAAACATGTTTAAACACTTATCATGCATTTTTAGCCTTTTAGGGATCTGTAACTTTAGGAAGTTAAAGGCTTGTTTGCAAATATTGAAAAAAATTATTCCAAGGCTAAAGGTGTTTGGCTGAATGTTTTTGATGATATTTGGTATATTTTCCCTGTTTATTCTAATGTGTTTGATATTTAATTTTGTGTTTAATTCATATAAGGGGCCATTTTGCAAAGTTAGAAAGTTTAGGGACATTTAGCAAAGCCTTGCATTTTAAGGTTAAAATAGTCATTTCCCATATTAAATTAACCATTTTGGGTATTATGGTCATTTAAGAATATTTTAGCATTTTTAGCCATTTTAGGGCTAGAAAGCAATTTTGAAAAATATAGGGACCTACTAGCAATTTGTTCATTTTAGGTTAATTTTGATCTTTAAGTCACCCATTTAGGGTAAAATTATCATTTCATATCATTATTGAATCCTTTAGGGTTCCTGAGATACTTAGTCGAAGATGCACCATAGAGGCATTTTAGTAATTTATTTTAAAACTTAGTAATAGGGATAGGTTCACTTTTTATGTAGTTATCAAGTCCTTTAATGTTGTTGAGATATTTCCATGTTGAAGATAAACTTTAGGAAGATTTTTGTAATTTATATTAGAACCAAGTCCTGTGTGACCATCAGGATACTTTCATGTCTAAAATGCACAATACAAATAGATTCTTTCATTTATGAAGTTTTAGAGACTTTTAAATTTACTGAATACTTTCATGTTAAAGGTACACCTTAATGGCAGTTTAGTTATTTGCATTAAAACTGAGTCCTTTAGAGTTATCAGGATACTTTCATGTCACAGGTGCTTTAGGAGACATTTTATTCTTATCAACCATGTTTAGGTCCTTTAAGTCTAGTTTCATATGTATGGTCAAAACAAAGTCTCAGACAAACATTATTATTTATTATAAAATCAAAAAATTTTTCAAAAATCGAGGCAACATACCTAAGTCAAAATAGTCCATAGGTGTGCTTGCTAGAATAAGGGAGTCACCTCATCAATTATTTTAAACAAAGGTATGCCCTCTTAAAAAAGAGGAAATCGAGATTTTTTAAATTTTGAGAAATAAAACCTTTTGTATTCTTACTATCCTTCTGTGGGATGTGGAAGATATTTTGATTTCTAAAACCTGTTGTATTCCTCCAGCTCTCCATTAGGGTATAAAAGAGAATAATAAAAGCTTTCATTTTCCTTTGTTCCTTTAGTGGGATACAAAGAATATTTTAATTTTTGAAAAAATATTAAAAACTTGATTCTCTTAAATGGACTAATAAATTTGTTTCATAAAATTTTATTTTGATATATGGGAATTATGATTAAATATCGAATATTGAAACTGAATAAATATCATAATTTAAGATAACATGTGGTTAACAAGGTACCAATTATCAAGCATCATGATAGGGATTGATCCTTACTTGTGATTGTAACCGACTCTCGGTCCCTTTCATATGATCTCTGGTATGAGCATGACCTTAGAGTTTGTTTTCTAGGGTTTCATAACTCTTACAATATGAACTCTAATAGGTGACCAATCTCACTCAGCCAAAATAGATTGGTTACGGCTCCAAGAAAAATAAATTATCATTTTGTAATTACTATTTAGGGTTAAGTAGAATGAGCGATTCACATCGACAACTTAGTCTCCAAGAATAAGAAGAAGAGATAATAGCAATACGACCCTTAAAAATAAAAAATAAAAAATAAATAAATAAATAAATAAATAATGATATATAGAGATATATATATAAGAACGGGGGTACACTCATCTTTAAGTTTGGCTAGTTAGGATTCATATCCAGGCCATGTTGCGACACATGCATATATCAATTTTGCACTCAATGATATTCATACAAGGATGATAATGTTGACAAAACACATATATTAATGCAAATTGATTTAAGTTATTTTTTCCATTTAAGGTGGAATAACATCAGATCATTAGATGGATAAAGAAGATACTATTCGACAGGATAGATTGGGATAAATCCAAAACAATGAAAGGAAATAGGAGCCTCGAATATTCCAAACCACTTAAGGAAGTAAAAGAGGAAAATAGCTACGGAGGAAAGGTCTATGCAAAAGCAAAGCCTTAACCAAAGGAATTTGCAAAAGGGTCCCCTATCATACGAACACTTCTATCGGTGAATCCAAAGAAGTACAAGCTGAAGGGCAACCACCTCAAGGTGGTAAATAATGTGAGCTAGTCCTATAATCATATTCATGCTGACCTTAAAGCTCACTAAAGGGCAATAGGTAGTGTATATCGGATGAGAAAGTGATTTTATCAGTAAATGCCAAAGAATCACAATCAATTGAACCTATGACCATAGATCGTTGAGAAAGTGAGGAAATCCATTTAAACTATGTCCTAACCCTAACCTTTCATTACTCAATAGCCTTGATAGAGTCGGACAATCTCCTTTATCTTAGCATAGCCTAGGAAACTTGCCTACCTAGAGTTGTACAATCCGTGCACTAAGATGAAATATTTTCTATCAAAGAATCTCATCAACTAATGCATGTTGTTCAATCTAAGGATAATTTGGAATATCTAACATGGTTAGCAGGGGAATCATAGGTTGCTACAAATTCTAAATTGAATTGCTTGGATGATTCTTTACTATGTGATGAGCTTTTAGATTCATCTTCCCTACTAAAAAATTTAGTAAAAAGTCAAGTATCACATAGTGGTTGTGCTCATGGCAGGATTAAGATGACAAGAAATAACGATGCATCTTATGGAATTTTTGTGCTTGAGAACTTAGAGTTTGATACACCTCTTGAAGTTCTAGTAGCTAATCTAAGGTTCAACTTTCAATAAAGTACTTTTCATGGTTAGATCGATTATGAAGAATTAAAACTCTATAAAAATTCCCTGATGACAAAATCCAAGTTTCAAGCTCTTTTTATTATCACTCTGCAATTGTTTTTGCTCTAAGAGGCATAGATAATTTTCTATCAGTTTCTTTTTTCAAGTTGTTTGATGCTCTTGAATTTGTTGTTTATTCCAATATCACCAGCCTATTTGTATGATCAGTTCTAACATGGAAGTGAAAACTACCTTGGTTGTGGAATGTTTTAGGGCCATGTTATCAAGAAATATTTCTTTATTGCTTCCATCAAACCAATAAACGATATTTTCCAATAACATTCGACCCAATCTATTATTTAGGTTCATGTCAAAACATATCCCTAAAGAGAGAAAAAGGCAAATCCCTTTAGAAGATTTTATGTAAAGAAAAGACAAGGTACAGGCCCTCATAAATGTCAATCTAACAAAATTTGATAAGTTGATGGACACCTATCAAGGAAGATTAGTCTAAGGTATGGGTCCTCACGAATGTCAATCCAACAAAATATGATGAGTTGGTGGACACCTCTTAAGGAAGCTTAGTTTAAGGGTCACTGACCTTATGGTAGTATGTCAAATAAAGGCAGTTTTTATCTTAACTTTAAATTTTCATATCTTTTTTTAGAAATAATGAATTTTGAGAGGAAACAAATGAATATTGTGCATTTTTGTCACAAAGACATGAATTTTAATAATGATTTCCAGCATCTAGGGTAATGAGAACATCAATAAAAAAATAAGAAAAATAATTTGGTAGATGATCACTATTATGTTGAACTCTCTTAGAAAAACTCTTCATCGTAGACATTTAACTATAGACTTTTCATATACAAACATTCTTTTTTGGATTCCTTGGGTATTGAACAAATAGGTTATACTCTTGAAAGACTTAGATACTGATAGTTCGATATATGTTAAAGTAATGATGGTAATTATGAGATCTCTCTCACTTGGATATCTTTTTGCCACAACCTCTATGACACTCTTCCAAATCCTTGATTTAAGATGGATGAGAGTAAAAATAAGCCAAAAAATAGGACAAAACCTTTTAATTTAATACTCGTTATATAAGATGTGAAATTTGAGATTTTTCTATGCCAATTCATTTTCTTTCTTAAAGGCTTAACCAAAACCAAGAGTCATTATTGGCTTCAAGGTTGATAATCTCAAGGGGCATTTTATTAACCCTAAGTATTGAAAAAAATTAAAAGAAAAGAAAGAGAAAAATTTGAAAAATTGAGTGCAACGTCATATTGTTAAGGACTTAAAATGATGTCAAAAAGAAAATTTCCCCTTTTTCTTAGCAAAATGGTTGATAATTCAAATGAATTTACTTGAAATGACAAATGGCTATCTTTCTTTATCCTTTCATAAATATAAAAAAAAAAAATTATTTCCTTTACAATCCTCTTTGAGCCTAATGATTTATTCCTTCTAAAAACCTAATCAAAGATCATCCTTCACACTAAAGGCACATGAAGCAAAGTGTCAAGATCAGAGGGAGTAAATTTCATTCTAAAGTTACTGGAAAAACCACTTTATTGTCATAAGGCAAATTTTAAAAACTAGTTAAAGTTAAAATCTCAAGTTCTTTCAAAATAAAGAACGAAAAAGTTCAAATCTCTAGTTCCTTCAACGTGAAGAACTAAGAAAAAAATAAGATAAAGAAATAAATAGAAAGAAGAAAAGGAAAATAAAAAGAGAGAAAGAAATGAAGACATATTTTATTTTGAAGACGTGCTGGATGGGGAATTCTTTTAAAGAAAAAATGGTCCTTGGTTCAATTACCCTTAAACACTTGATTTGGGCCTATTATCCTTTTCTTTCTAAACAACAAACCATGGCCTGTGTTACACACCTTCAAAAGTCCATTTTGGTCAAACAAAGTTATTTAAGCTATCAGGGTATTACTAGGAAACTCTTCAAAATTTCATTGTTCTAGATGAGTTTTGAGTCCTTAAGAATATGATGGGGCAACCAATTAGAAAAAGAAAAAAAACAAAAAAAGAGTAAAGTGCTAAGGTTAAAACTCAAAATAGGTAGTCCAGAACAAACTTAAAGGCTTTAGAATTGCTTCTAAACCGATAAAAATAGCCACCAAAAGAAAATAACTGTTTCATGCTAATCCAAAAATGATCCTAAAGTTCTTAAAATCTCACAAAATCAGCAAAAAGTTAAGTCAAATGTCTGTTAAAGTACTCGGGAACTCCTTATACTACATGATTTTATGTATTCTAGTCCCTCTATAAAAAATCTAGGCAAAGTAATCCCAGTACGTTTAAAATAAAGCAAGATAGTGATTTTGGTAACGGACATAATGGAAAAGGTTAAAATGCTAATGTGTTATTTAACACCGGTAGATATGATGATGTGGTTTATTAAAATAATAATAAAATAAATATATATACATTTTAAATGCTGGGTTTGAAAAAAAACAAAAAAAGAAAAAAAACACCCTTCCATGAATCCAAAGTTAATTTCAAAAAAAAAATTAATTTTGTACCCAAAAATTTGAAACCTAGGTAACTAAAAGTCTCAAACCTTTCATCTAAAGCCTTTTCAAACCTTTTGTCTTAAGCCATTATTTGTTGTTAGATTTCTGTTTGCTTAGTGATGCTAGATATACTATTTTTCCTAAAGATGGAAAAAAATTAGTTTTATTTTGGAATTTACATATGCTTAGTTCCATTTATGACTTGTTGTGGATTAACATATATGTAAATTATTGTCACATAAATGGTGGAAGAACATATGGATATTAAACAGTGGAGTTATTTTCAATATTTCAATATTCTATGTAGGTCTAGATTTCAAAATATTTAGCTTTATAGTCACATCTATGGACCACATCAATAGTTCTATTTATCTGATTTGGTTGTTTCTTACTTGTTTTGAGTTTTTTATAAAGTAACTTAAAACATGTAACTAAAATGTTTCTTGCTTTTTGTAGGCCATGAGGACACCTTTCAAAAGTAAGTGAAATTAAGGTTTCATGATGGGGGAACCTTTATTTGCAGTCTTAAAGTCTTATATGTGGATAGGAAAGTGGAAGTGGTAGAACATTATGATGTTGAGGAAATTTGCTATTAGAGTTTACTCTCAATGGTCCATCGATTGGATTATGGGTTGAATGAAGTGAAGAGTTTGTATTTCTTGGGACCAGGCATGAGCTTGGATAATGGGTTGAAATTATTGGTTGATCATACCAGTATTATTCAACAACAAATCATTCAAATAATTTAGGTGAAATGTCAATATGTGTTTATCATGATAAGGACCTTTTAGGCAAATCTAGTCAAATTCCATTGCCTCAAGCTTTCTATGAGTGCATTGAGGAGTTTCCTGATGAGTGCAAGAATGAAGAAGATGATGGTAATGCTGAAAAGGGTAATGAGGGTGATGAAGATGGTGGTAATGAAAGTGGTACTGTAGGTGATAATGATGGTGGTGATGATGGTGGTGATGATGAGTTAAATATGGATCAAATTAATTGGTGTAGAGATGAAGGGGATGATGAATTGGCTACTAGTCGACAGAAAGTTAAGGTAATACAATGAAGATTTGGAAAAGTTGAGGTCAACAATTGAGCAAGGGATTCATGGGAACTAATATGAGAACAATGGCCTAACCACTACTATTCCTATTCATAGCCCAAGTGATGTAAATCAAGTTGGTGCAGACAGTTCTAAAAAACATAGGTCTAATGGGGCAGGTGCTACAAAAAAGCCAAATGATGGATCCGAAGCCGATTACATTGATTCAGATAACCTTGGCAGCTACATATCAATAAGTGATGCCTCTAACGTTGAAGATGCACAAAGAGTAAGGTCAAAGGGCTTTTATTATAATTCTGATATAGGGATTGAAAACTTCTTTGTGGGTCAAATATTTAAGGATCCTACTTAATTCAAGGTTGCTCTAAATGATTATTCTATGGATAAGCAATTTGTATATTGCTATAAAAAGAATGATAGAGTAAGAGTGAAAGCAAAGTGTACTACTAAAGGTTGTAAGTGGGAGATACTAGCATCGAGGCATGGAAATGATAACTCATTTAGGGTCAAGACTTATTATTCTGAACACTCATGCTTGTCTACAACCAAAACAAAAGAGTGATGTCCAAAGTCATAGCAACCAAGTTGAAAGATGACATTGCAAAAATGCCTTTCATGAAAGGTAGACATATACGGGCATTAGTGAGCTAGAAATTGGGTGTTATTATTAATATAGATAAAGTAAGGAGGGTAAAGCTAAGAGTGATAAAAAGCATCCAACAGAGTTACATAGAGGAGTTTCATCATTAATGGAATATAAGGATGAGATTTGTAAGTCTAATCTTGGTAGTAATGTGAAATTAGAAGTTAACAAGAGCTCACCAGATTCACCACCAGTATTCCATTGGATGCATATCTGTTTCAAAGATGTCAAAAATAACTTGAGAGAAGGATATAAACCCATAATTGGATAAGATGGGTGCTTTTTGAAGGGTTTAGTTAAGGAATAGTTACTAGTGGCTGTCGGTAGAGACGGAAACAATCAGATGTTTTCATTAGCACGGGCAATAATAGTAGGAGTCGAGAACATGGATAATTGGAAATGGTTTTTAAGATTACTGATAATTGATCTCGACATTATAGATAGGATTGGATGGATAGTGATAAGTGACATGCAGAAGGTAAATGCTTTAAATTTTGATAATTTTTACTTTTTTGGTGTATGATATAATTTAATGTGCTTTCTTTATCCAAACTTGCAGGGTCTTCTTAAGTCTATTAATGACATTCTTCCTTTTATGGAACAAAGAATGTGTGCCAGACACATATATGCTAGATAGGGCAAAAGATTTAAGGATCGAGAACTGAAATTGCAATTTTGGATATGTGCACGATCACCAAACCAATAAGAATTCTCGAAGCAAGTGGAAATTTTAAAGGAGCAAAATGAGGCTACTTATAATTACTTAAAGGAAAGTTGGAATCCACAATATTGGTCACAAGCTTTCTATTTGGATTTCTCTAAATATGATATGGTAGATAACAATATGTATGAGGCTTTCAATAGAGTGATGGTATGCAAGCCTATTATTTCTATGCTTAAAGACCTAAGGCTATATGCTATGAAGAGATTCATGAGGAATAGGCAATTGGACAGGAGTTAGAACAGTGAGTATGGACCTCGAATTTTATCAAGATTAGAAGAGTCAAGGGTATTAGCCTCGAAATAGGAAGTTCATAGGAATGGGGGAAACTTTCATGAAGTCTTTTATGAGAATACTGAAACAAATATTCGAGAAAGTTACACGATTAGCATCAGTAGGTCCACATGCTCACGAAGGGCTTGGGATATTAGTGGAATACCATGTCCACATGCTTTCGTTGTTATTATGTAAAAAGGAGATGACCCAAGAAATCATTTGAATTCTTGTTTTAAAAGAGAAGAGTATTTGAAAGGAAATCAATACATGTTGAATCCTCTCAAAGGTCCTATGTTTTGGTTGAAGAACAATGCAGAAGTGATATTGGCCCTAGCTATAAAGAAACAATTTGGTAGACCTCAAAAAGAAAGAAGAAGAGAGGAGTTAGAGGGTTGTAAAAGGTCAAAGCTGTCAAGGGTAGGAAGGAAAATGTGGTGTAGTATTTGCAAACAAGAAGGTCATAATCGACAAAGATGTCCAATGAAGTCAATAGCAAACTCTCCAAATCCTTCAACCTCACAAGTAAGAGATGACCCTCGAATCTTCTTTAACATAATAATTCTTTTAAAATCACATTTATATTAATTCACATTCTATAATTTTTTAGAAATGTAGAAACAAAAGGAAAACCTTTGCAGCAGAGTCCTCATCGACAAATGCAACTCAATCTTTACAGAAAACTCAGAAACAAAAACAAGATCCACGCAATGTTTCATCTATTTTGAATGTAAGCCAATAATATATATTTTTTGCTTTTTTTTTTTACTTTAAGCTAATAATATATATTGTACAATGCCTATTATTAATCATGAAATAATGTTTTAATATAGGTTGGAAGACTGAATCGACTGTTCATTTCAAGCGGGATTAGAGTCAAACATGCTACTACAAGAAGAAAACACTTAGTAAGATCATTTGTTTAGCTTCCAATTTCTTATTTATGTTTCTGCTTGGGTACAATTGGTGAATACTAGTATTTTATAATTTTTATAGGCTGAACCATCGAAAAGAAGACGTGATTTTGTGATACTAGAAACATGAGTAACCTAATAAGAATTACGCGCATAGTGGGCACATGTTGGCTAAGATCAAGGTATACATTTTCTTGTTTTATGCTCAAATATTTGTCTTTAAATTTTTCATCAAACAATCATTGAAGTTGAGAAATTAATGTGATTTTGTAGATGTTTGGAATCAACAGGCAAAAGCATGCTAAGCTAAAAAGAAGAATGAATCTTAATTTAGGTAGATTTTTCTTTTTAATGGTTTTTTGTTCATTAGTCATTCGAATAAGCCTATAATTGATCTTGATATTGATACTTTTTGAAGGTTTTAGTTAGTTGATCATAGATGGTAATTGTCTATTGAACCTCAATTGAATGGAGCATAAGATATTTCAAGTATATATATATATATTTGTTATTGTCATATACATCTACAATTTTTTTTTTGTAAATTGTTATTTACAACCAAATTGCCTAGTTTAGTGAGGTGTTAGGCCGTTGTGATTCCATTATTCTTACTCAATTAGATCATGATATGGAATGCTTAAACTAAGTCTTGAAATAAAGTTTACATTACAACTAATTGACTACATAAATATTTTTAGAATCCATTTAGGTTTAATTCAGTACAGCAAGACATAACTACCTTGTCTAATTACACAAGTGTTTATAGGAGGCTTAACAATCCACTTTGTTTTTCTTCATCTCCCATGTTCATAAAAAATAAAATTAACAGAAAACCCCATGTAAATATAAGAACAATCTTATATAATTTCTTCTCTTTTTCTTTTTTTTCTCGAACCTTTATAGCAATTTCCAACCTCTGTTTTAGTACTTCTACCTCGGTTCTCAAAGAACCAATTTTGTCATATAAATCTTCACTAGCTAACAACTTCAATGATATTTGCCCCATTACTCTATTTTCATTTCTTAATTCTATGTTTTCTTTTGCAATTGCTTTGTAACCATCTTTTAGATTCATTATTATTTCTCTTGTGCGTACATCATCAATAGGACTATCATGCCAATGAAAAAACTCACAACCACCAACTTGTAAATAATAAAATTATTATGTAGTAGAATCATTTATAAATTTAAAGATATTATTAAATAATTAAATGAAACAACAACCAAGAGTCGAACTTTATAATTTCCACAACCATAAAATCTATGGCCCAAATTTGAATTCTTCCATGATGTTTGTCTTGGAGCTTTTTTACCACAATGGCAAATCACTGGAGGACCTTCATAATTGTAAGGATCTTCAAAATTGGGGGATTACTCATATCTAAATTATCTACAAAAAATTAAACAATTCAATTTTTCCATTCAACATGCAATGATATTTTAAACAAAATTCAATAATAAAAATGCTAATTACTAAATAAATGATATAAGACAAGACTAGTAGCTACGAATCAACCCCCAAGTTATTCACCGACTTTATTTTTTTCTTAAGTATTCACGAATCGACACCCACCATATTCACCACCATAATTTTCAGGTAAAGAAACTCCAATAAAATTAAAATCAACCAAAACTTTTAAGATAAATATACAAAAATATCAGGAAATTAAAAAAATTACCTGATTTTATTTTCTTTCTTCCTTTACTTAATGATTTTTAGGATTTTATATGTTTTAGGGTTTTTGATTTTCAATTTTGAAGACAAATTCGGGTTTGTTTTCCAGGTTTTTCAACTTTAGGAACAATATTTTAGGATTTCAGCAAATTGGTTTGATATGAATGATAGGTTTTGGGCAAAATGGCTTGTTCCCTTTTTTTTCTTCAATTTTTGTTCTTTTTCAACAAGGTTGGTTTTGGTTGAAAGGTTTGAAACTTTTAGATAAAAGTTTTCCTTTTTTTTTTAAATTAACTTTGGATTCATCGAAGGGTTTTTTTTTTTGTTTTTTTCAAACGTGGCATTTAAAATGTATATATATTTATTTTATTATTATTTTAATAAGCCACATCATTATATCTACTGGTGTTAAATAGCACATCAGTGTTTTAACCTTTTCCATTTATGTCCATTACCAAAATTACTGTCTTGCCTTATTTTTAAATGTACAGGGATTAATTTGCATAGATTTTTTATAGAGGGACTAGAATGCATACGATCATGTAGTACACAGACTTCCTGTGTACTTTAACCATCAAATGCCCAAAGATTCCTTTCAAGATAGCCTTTAAAAAGTTTCATGTCTAACCTTATGAATTGGTGCTTTCAAAAGGCCTTCCAAAGTAACCCTTTGAGATTTAGTGTTTACTAACATTAGTTTAACACATGTTAAGCTATTGTATTGGAAGATTAAGAACATGTTAAAACTTAACCGTTTACCTTTCAAAGAGCTCCCATGAAAGAAACATCCACCTGAACATGGTTCTGATAAACGTCGACCTTGTTGTACTAATTTCTTCTAATCAAATTTTAGCAATGCCACCCCACTTGTGGCTTTTAATTCATTTCTTTATTCCATTTTAAAATGTCCCAAATGGTGATCATCAATCAAAAGTAAGCCTTAACATCAAAAGATGAAGTTGGCATGTCTATTATCTTTAATATTGGAAAATTCATGGCTTTTGATCAAGTAAACCGTTTTCCAGGTCGAATGAAAAGGTGATCTCATTATTTAAATCCTGAAATTTAGATAAACTTTGATACTTCTCATGATTTGAATAGAAGTATATAAATATGCTTTGAGCAATGAAATGTTGACTCTTATCCAGTTGCTTGAAGTTATGTCTTTGGATTCATAAATGCTAATTTGATATTTGGTGACTTTTAGGAAAAATCTAACAATTCTTAGATCCTTGAAGTCGAGATTAGAAGGTAGATTTAGGAGGCAAACATGAAATTGCCTTTTAACGATTTAAGCCTTTGTTAGTAAGCCATCAAGAAGAAAAAAATAGCAACAATGAGGTTTAGATTGATGAGGCCTCTCTAACATATAAAAAGATCATAAAGAAAAGAAATTGGCAGCAATGAGGCTCAGATTGATAAGGCATTGCCAACATTAAGAAGTTTAACCCTCATAATATTCATATTCGATGTCCTCTTCAATCAAACCTATGAAAGATAAGTAAAGTAGGATTTACGTTTGTCAGCTTTACTTGGTTAGGAACTAATAAAGCAATATGTCCTCTTCATTCAATCTTGTGAAAGGTAGGTGAAGTAGGATTTAGGTTTGTTAACTTCACTTAGTGAGGAACCAGTAGAATGAGATTTTGGCTTTATTCGATCTTGGGAAGAGTAGTTGAAGCATGATTTAGACTTTTCAGCTTCACTTGGTTAGGAATCGATGGAATGAGTTATCCTTTTCATGTTATCTTGTGAAAAGTAGGTGAAGTAGGATTTAAGTTTGTTAGCTTCACTTGGTTAGAAACTGGTGGAGCCTGATGTCCACTTAATTCGATCCTATGAAAGGTAGGTAAAGTAGGATTTAAATTTATCAACTTCATTTGGTTAGAAACCAATAAAGTAAGATGGCCTCTTTATTCGATCTTATTGAAAATAGATAAAGAAGGCTTTGAGTTAACTTCTTCCAATTAAGTAGAAAGATCAATGAAGTTTTATTTGTCAATTTCACTTTGTTAAAAATCGGTGGAGTAATATATGCTATTCATTCGATCTTATTAAACATAGGTGAAGGAGGATTTAAGTTTGTCAACTTCACTTTCTTAGAAATCAGTGAAGTAAAATAGGTTTTGGTTAATCTTGTGCAAGATAGGTGAACGCTTTAAGTCAACTTTGTTTGATTAAGTAGAAGGATTGACAGAGTTGTTATTTATCAACTTTACTTGGTTAGAAACTAGTAAAGTACGATGGCCTCATCATTTGATCTTGTGAAAAGTGGATAAAGAAAGCTTTAAGTCAGCTTCATCTTATTTAGTAGAAAGATCAACTGAGTTGTTATTTGTCAACTTCACTTGGCTAAGAACCAGTGAAGTAAGATAGCCTCATCATTCAATCCTCTAAAGGATAGGTGAGAAAAGCTTTAAGTCAACTTTGTATGATTAAGCAGAAGGATTGATGGAGTTTTATTTGTTAACTTCACTTTATTAGGAACCAGTGTAGTAAAATGGGCTTTTCAATCGATCCTGTGAAAGATAGGTGAAGAAGGCTTTAAGTCAACTTCATTCCATTAAGCAGAAGAGTCAGTGGTGTTGTTATTGGTCAGCTTCACTTGGTTAAGAACCATTGGAGCAAAATAGCCACTTTATCTGATCTTATGAAAAGAGGTAAAGAAGGTTTTAAGTTAACTTTATTCGACTAAGCAAAAAAATTGATGAAGTTTTTTAAGTTCTCTTCATTTGGTACAAAAGCAATAAAGATGGCTTGTATAAAAGCCTAAGAGTAGCTAATGGTTTTCTCCTTATTGAAATTAGCACCAAAATGAAAAAGCCTAAGAGTAGCTAATGGTTTCTCCCTATGAAATTGGCACCAAAATATGAAATCCGAAAAGTAAATTATGGCCTTGGTCCAATCAAAATTGGCACAAAAATGAAAAGCCAAGAGTAGCTGATGGTTTTACCTTTATCAAAATTGGCACTTAAATGAAAATGCTTAAGAATAGTTGATGGCTCCATCCTAGAGAAATTGCCACCAAAATGAAAAAGCCAAGAGTAACTAACGGCTCTATCTTAGTGAAATTGGCACTAAAATTAGAATGCCCAAGAGTAGCTGACGGCCACAGCCCAGTCGAAATTGGCAATAAAAGTTGAAAGCCCAATATAATTTGTTAGGCAAAAAACTAATAAGGTCAGTCTATAAAAATAAAACTTTTTTGTTGGAAGGCTTATCACGACTCAAACAAAATCAGGTCTATTTAGTTTTTACCCTATTCCTAATTCTTAACAATGGCTAAAGAGGGACAATTATAGACACCTAATTTTGTCCAGGCTTTTTCGTCAGTAATGTTAAAATATTAAAGCTTAATAATTAGGTAAAATCCAAGTGGGATCCACTTCGTTCAAGTAGACTGGGTGTTCTCAAGACTTATCTGATCATATCTAAATGACTGCTTGTGCACGTGATAGAAAAGCTACCATTTTGTGGGTTGTAAAGGATAAATCTCAAATAAAAAAGATGAATGTTAAGGTAAAAAAATTAGTATTTAAATTTATTATTTCCAAATTTGAAATTCATTTTTGCATATGCTATTATAGTCAAATTTTCTATTTTTAGGGATTTTTTGAGATTTTTTTGTGAAATTTTAGGAATTGATTGTTGTATGTTTTTACCAACATCCGTGTATTATGCCAAGACTTATCCTGGAAAATCAAAATATTCATGAAAAATCCATACTGGCATTTATACCATGAGGTCTCAACTTTTTAGATTTATTAATTAAATTTGAATTTTTTACAATATTATAAGGAGTCTACTTGTGAAAATTTATCAGCAAAATTTGTTTTGAATTTTATATTTTCATCTTTATTATTTTATAAATTAATATTTTGAATAATACGATGAATTCAACTCATTTTTATAAAATATTTGAACATATTTTTAGAATTTTCTTAGTTCCAAAATATGAACTTTTTATTTATAAAATTTTTCTGTTAAATTTTTCAAAATTTCAAGTTTTGAAAAATTTTACATATTACAATAAAATATCTTAGATATAAATTTTCAAAATTGGACTCATTTTTATTAAATATAATTCCTTTTAGAACGAATTTTATTTTTATTAAATATAATTCCTTTTAGAATGAATTTTTCTTGTAAAATTTTATGAATTCAGAATTTTAAATTGCCCTTTTCTCACACACAAACTTTCTCAAAAATTTCTTTTAGTATTCAACATGTGGTAATTTTTATCAGAAAAATTTATTAATTTTATTTTAGGCCAAAATTCCTTAATAGGCCTAAAACTTTTAATGTTCTTTAATGGGCCAAATAAGTCTATGAATTTCCTAACAAGACTAATTAGCTTGCTAAGCCCATTTTTGATTTGCTACCTAGCCCGTTTCATTTTCTACAAACCCAAGTAGCCCATTTTTGATTATTTTAACAAGTTGGCCCAACAGGCCCATTTTAATTTCACAACAAAATGGATATTTTCTCTCTCCAAATTTTTTATTAACTCTTTTTGGATCCAAAAATTTTATGTGAATATTTAATTAAGCTTTTTTTCATGTTTTAAATTCGTTAATGAGTTTATTAATTTATATCGTTTAGTTTCTTACAATTTAGTCCTTCCAATTCATTTTTCATAAATTTTGTAATTATGATTCTCTTTTTTTATTTTTTTTCATTCTTAAAATTTTTTTATATTTATTTTAATTATAAAATTTAGTGATCTAGTTACATGAACTAGTTTGGTTGCAATTTAATTTTTTAACCAAATTAGTTGCCTTTTAACTATACATTAGATTAATGTTATCCTAATTATCATGAAACCTAGGCTTAGCTCACAATAGGCTTTTCACTAAGGATTGAATGATTATTATAAGAAGATAAAATCAATTAATTAGAGCTTATTAAAGCCTAGAAAAATCTAAAAGATTAATTAACAAAAAAATAAATAAAATAGATAAAAGGAAAGTTATGGAAATGCCTAGAACCCATTTGGCCAAGGGGTTTTTTGCACCCGTTGGCCAAATTCCTTCCTTTATAAGTAGGGGAAGGTTAGTTCATTTTGAAGGCTTTAGTTTTTTGATAACAAAATACACTGCAAACACAAATTTTTCTTAAATTTTCAAGCTTGCTAAGGTAGTTTCTCTTGTAAAAGTTTATTTTTTTTGTTCATTTTATTTTTTATTCCTCCTTTTCATGAGCCAAAATCAAGCTTGTGCTCATAGATCTTAATTCATGTTGAAAGGCTTTTCATTAAGACTAGTTTTGTTGTTATATTTTATTTTTATTAATAATATGTTGATTTCTCGTCAAGATAATTTATTTTGTTGATAGAAATATCGTTATTTTCATGTATATATTTTTACATTATTTTTCTTAAATTTTATGTTGATTTATGTTGATATATTCATTATTTACTATAATTTTAGCATCTTTAAGCTTGTAATATTGATGTTAATATTGATATTCATGAAATATATGTGATAGAAAAATTATTTTTTGGGTGAAACACATGTTGGCCGAAAATGATTAAAGGCTTTGGATAATTTTTTTAATGCTAGATTTCATAATATTTTGGATTATTTTGTAATATTGGAAATTTGTAAAGGCTTAAAAATATTCCTCCAAGTTTTTAAAGGCCTTGGAAGGGTATTTCAATGTTTGGTCGAACCCAACTTGGATAATTTTGTGATGTTTTGATTTGTTAAGCTATTTTGTAATTATAGAAAATCTAGGGACTAAATTGCAAAAATTGCAATAATTTTTTCATGGCCATCCAAGCTTGGTCAAATCCATGTTAAGACCTTTATGGGTGTTTTCATTTATTTTTGACATGTTCAAATGTATTTCATTCATTTTTAACCTTTTAAGGGCCTTTTTGTAATTTTAAAAATTTTAAGTGCATATTTGTAAAAAGTGAAAAATTGTTTCAAGGCCGAAGGTATTTGGTCGAACCTTCTTTATAACTTTTGACATTTTTTTTGTGCTAATTTAAATATGTTTGATGGTTGGTATTATGTTTTATGTAATGTTAGGGCTAAATTGTAAAAATTAAAAATTATTTTAGGCCAAATAAGTTTGGCCAAATGCTTCATAGGTCTTTGAGGATTTTTTTTAATGCATTGTTAACATGTTTTGATGCATAGTATACATTTTCTAGAGTTTAGAGATCTTTTTACAATTTTGTAAATTTTAAGGACTTATTTGCAAAAAAGGTGAGAAAAATTGTTCTAAGGCCAAGGGTGTTTGGTTGAACAATTTTGATGATATTTGACATCTTTTCCATGTTGATTTTGCTCTGTTTAATGTTGTTTTATAATGTTAATTTCATATCGGGACTATTTTGCAAAATTAGAAAAGTTTAAAGTCCATTAACAAAGCCTTCATTTATAGGGTTGAAAAAGGTTATTTACCCATCAAATTACCTATCAAATTCCACATCGAATTATGGTTATTTAGGAACATTTCTAGCATTTTTAGCTATTTTGAAGCTAAATGCAATTTATGGGTCTATTAGCAAAATTTTGCATTTTAGGTCGTGTTAGATATCAAAATTACCCATTAGGGGTAAAATTCTTATTTCATATCATAATCAAGTCTTTTAGGGTTATTAAGATACTTCTATTTTGAAGGTAAACCATAGGGATACTTTAGTAATTTACCCTAGAAATGAGTCCTTTATGACCACCGTGATACTTTTAAGTCAAAAGTGCATAATAAAGATAGGTTTGTCTTTTTATGAAGTTATCAAGTCTTTTAGGGTAACAGGATACTTCTAATGCCAAAAGTAGACTTTAAGGATATTTTAGTAATTTATATTAGAACCAAGTCCTATGGGATCACTGAGATGCTTCTATGTTGAAGGTACAGAAAAGGAACAACTTTATTTTGTTATGATAATATTGAGTCCTTTAGGTTACCAGAATACTTTTATGTTGAAGGTATACTTTAGGGACATTTAGGTAAGTTACCTTAGAATTGAGTCCTTTAAAGTCAGCAGGATACTTTTATGTTGAAGGTGTGCTTTAGGGGTACCTAGGATAAGTTTTTGTTATTTTTTATGAAATCAAAATCTAAAAAAATTAAGGCAATGTTTTTGAGTTAAAGTGATACATGGAATTTCTCCTAGCATGTGGAAGGAGTTTCAAGGATTATTTTAATAACAAGATATCCTTTAAAAAATAAGAACATCAAGATTTTTTGAATTTTGAAAAAAATAAACCTTTCGTATTCCTCTAGCTCTCTGGTGGGTGTGAATGGTAATAATATAACCTTCTGTATTCCTCTGATCCTCTAATGGGGTACTGAGAATATTTTGATTTTTAAATGTATTAAAAACCAGATTTTCTCGTATGAAATAATAAATTTGGGATTTGAAAAATTTTGAAATATGGGAATTATAATTAAATACTAGATATTGAAACTAAATAAAGATAAAATTTTAAGTTAACATGTGCTTAATAAGGTATTGATTATCGAACAACATGAGAGCAATTGATCTTTACTCGTGATTGTAACTAACTCTCGGACCCTTTCATACAATTTTTAGTATGAGCACGAACTTCACAATGGGTTTTCTAGGGTTTCGTAACACTCGAAATGCAAACTCTAGTAGTTGATCCATCTCATCTAGCAAAACAAATTGGTAGCGACTCTAAGACAAATGGTTATTTTATAATCACTATTTAGGCTAAGTTGAGTGAGCAATTCATCTTGATGACTTGTCTCAAAATATGAAAAAAAAAAAAATAATGATATGGCCTATAAAAATAAAAAAATGATACATAGATATATAGAGGAACGAGGAGTACATCTGCTTTTTAAGTCCGATTGGTTAGGATATGTATCCAGGCCATGTTGTGACAATTGGCCTGAAAACCAGTGGAATCAAATGTCCTCTTCATTCAATCATGTTGAATGTCAGTGAAGTACTTTTTGAGATAGCTTCATATGATTGAACAAAAGATCAATGAATTTTTCACTAGATTAGGTTGAAAACTAGTTAAGTAAAATGTTTTCTACATTCGATCATAGGAATGTCGATGAAGTAAGTTTTGAGTTAGCTTTATTCAATTAGGTAGAAGATCGGATGAATATTCTCTATATTCTCTTCATTTGGTTAGGTAGATGACTGATGAAGTTGGCCCAGATGAAGAAAAAAGCCTTAGAGTAGCTGATGGCCTTGGCCCTATTGAAATTGGCCCTAAAATTTGAAAGCCCAAGAGTTATTAATATCCTCGGCCCTCAAAATTGTCACTAAAATTTAAAAGCCAAAGAGTAGCTGATAGTTTTGTCCTTGTAAAAATTAGCACTAAATGAAAAAGCCAAAAGGTAATTGATGGTTTCATCATAATCAAAATTGGCATCAAAATGAAAAAGCCCAAGAATAGCTAGTGGTTTTGTCTCAGTCAAAATTAGAACCAAAATATTGAAAGCCCAAGAGTAGTTGATGGTCTTATCCTTATCAAAATTGGCACTAAAATAAAAAAGCCTAATAGTAGCTAATTATTTCACTCTAGTGAAATTGAAACTAAAATTTGAAAGCGCAAGAGCAGCTAATGGCCTCATCCTAGTCCAAATTGGCATTAAAATATGAAAACCCAATGTAGTTGGTTAGGTAGAAAAACAATGCAGTTAGCCTCTCTAAAAAAAAAAGAAATAGCATTTTTATGGATGGGCTTGTCATAGCCTGAACAAAATCGTGTCTTTTTAGTTTTTGCACTAAAATTTGAAAGCACATGAGTAGCTAATAGCCTCGTCCTAGTCCAAATTAGCATTATAATACGAAAGCCCAATGTAGTTGGTTAGGTAGAAAAAAATGCAGTTAGCCTACCTAAAAAAAAGAAAAGAAATAGCTTTTTTGTGGAAGGGCTTATCACAGCTTGAACAAAATTATGTCTATTTAGTTTTTGCCTTGTTCCTTATTCTCAGCAATGGCCAAAGAAGGGTAACTATAAACACCTAATTTTGTTCGAGCCCTTCCCATGGTAGTCTTAAAATATCTTAGACTAAGAACCTAGTGGTCGTCTCAGAGAGGTTGACCTCTTCAATAAGGACTAAGTGTTTTTGAAACTTATTTGGCCATGCTTGAGTGGCCGCTCGTGCAGGTCTAGTTTCAACGACCATAGAGAGCAAATCTTAGATAAAAAAGACAAGTAATAAGGTTAATTTAAAAAAAAAAATTATTTTTTTGAAATTATGAAATGCATTTTAGAACATGATGTTACGATCAAATTCCCCTATCTTTAGAACTTTTTTGAGACTTTTCATGGAATTTTGAAAGTAGACCATCGTATATTTTTACCGATACCTATGTGGTATTTATGCCAATACTTACCCTAAAAAAATCAAATATAATCAAACAAAAATCTATATTGGCATTATATATGATGAGGTATCAAATTGTTAAATTTATTTATTAGTTTTGAATTTTTCATAATACCACAAGTGCCCTACTTGCAAAAGTTTTTGATAAAATTTGCTTTAGATTTCATGTTTTCATCTTTATTATTTTTTATATATTAATAGTTTGAGTAATATGTTGAATTTAATTCATTTTTATAAATTTGAACATATTTTTGAAATTTTCTCATTTCAAAAATATGAACTTTTTTATTTATAAATTCTTTTATAAAATTTTTCAAACTTTAAAATTTTAAATATTTTCACATATTTCAATAAAATAACTTGGATTTAATAGTTTGAAATTTCAAATCATAGTTATTAAGTATAATTTTTTTGTAAGGATTTTTGCTCATAAAATTTTATGAGTTTGGAATTTTTAATTGCTTTTCTCTTGCACATAAAATTCTTAAAAATTCATTTTGGAATTTTATATAAAAATTTATTAATTTTATTTTTGATAGGCCAATTTTTTTTTTGCATTTCATGGGCCTTAAGACTTATTAATTTTCCTAATGGGCCTAATAAACCCATTAACTTTCCAATAAGCCCATTTTTGTTATTTAACACGCCCAGCAAGCTTATTTTGGTTTTTCAACAGGCCAATTATATTTTCTAACCAAGCCCAATCAGCTTATTTTATATCCTACAACAAGCCTATGTAAATTTTTCAACAAAGACCATTAATCTTTTTTCTCTCTAAAAAATTACTTTGTTTTTTTTAGGCCAAAACTTTTCGTTTGTATATATAATTAGACAACCCACTTGATTAAGTTCTTGATTGAATTTATCATGCAAAATTTTTTTTCTTAAATACATAAGTTTTAATTTGTTACAATTTAATCCTAATAACTTGTTTTTATCAATTGAGATTTTTTTCCCAAATCATCATGAAAGCTATGGTTGCAGATGATGATGCATGCATGATGAGCTATACAAAATGACAAAAGTAATTTAATTCATTCTTATTTAAACTAAAAAATTAACTAAAAATATTAAAAAAAAATAAAGAAAAAAATGGATGAAATTCAGCCAAGGGAGGTTTCTCACCCTTGACCTATAAATAGGGGAGAATGTTTTTTTAGGAACATAATGCTTCCATAGCAAAAAACACCCAAAATTCCTTAAATTTCTTAATTTTTTCCAATTTTCCAAGCTTTTAAAGGTAGTTTCACTTGTAAAAGCTTTGATTTTTGTTCATTTCATGCAGGTTTCTTCTTTTTAGTGAGCCTATTAATTATTTGTGTTCACGTTTAAGATAAATATGAAGGCCATGATCAAAGTTTCTTAATTTAATTGTTAAATTTGATTTTTCTTAAAAATAAGTTGATTTTAATCAAGAAAATACATGCTTTATTATGAAAATGATGTTATGATTCTATACACATAATTTTGGTGCTATTTTCCTTGGTATTTTCATGTTGGTTATCGATATAGTATGTCTATACGCCTGTGTTTCAAGATTTTTTTTAAATGATGATGATGATGTGAGCTTGGTAGAAATTAGGATATATGTTGATTGTTCATTTAGCCATGTTAAAAAAAATTTTTCTTTGCTGAGTGGTGAAGGTCAAATATGTTTATGATTTTTGAATAATTTTTAATTCTTGATTTGATGACACATGGGGACTAGTTTGAAATATTTGGAAGTTGTAGGGGGTCTACGAATGCTTTATCCAACACTTTTAAAAGCATTGGAAAGGAATTTCCAAGCTTGGCCTAGTTTGTAAGGTTCTTTTATGGAGTTTTTGATTCTTTAGGCTATTTTCTAATTTTGGAAAATATAAATACCAAATTACAAAAAATGAAAAAAAAATTATTCCAAGGCCATCAAAGCTTTGCCAAATGCTTGGTAGACCTTTAGGAGTGTTTTTCATGCATTTCAAACATGTTTAAATGCATTTCATACATGTTTAAATGCATTTCATACATTTTTAATAATTTATGGGTTATTTTGTAATTTTAAAAAGTTTAGGGGTTTATTTGTGAAACTTCAAAAAAAATTATTGTTCTAAGCCCAAAAGTACTTGGTTAAATGGTCTTTGTGATATTTGATAAATTTTCCATGTTGATTTGATGTGTTTCGTGCTTATTTGTGATTTTAAGTCATTTAGGGATTAAATAGCAAAATTAGAAAGTTTAGAGGCTTTTTATTCAATCCTTGCATTTTGAGGGTTAAATAGGTAATTTTTCATACTAAATAACCCATTTAGGGTAATTTGGTCATGTTGAAATATTTCCAACATTTTTAGACATTTTAGGGCTAGTATGCAATTTTAAAATTTTAGGGACTCATTAGTAATTTTTACATTTTAGGTTATATTTGATGTTAAAGCTACCATTTAGGGTAAAATTGTCATTTCATATCATTATCAAGTTCTTTAGGGTTATAAGGATACTTTCATGATAAAAGTAGACATGAGGGACATTTTGGTAATTTTCCTGAGAACTAAGTTCTATGTAATCACTAAGATATTGATTTGTTGAAAGGCATGATAGGGATAGGTTTATCCTTTTATGATATCATCAAGTCCTTTGAGGTTACTAGGATGCTTTCTTGACAAAGGTAGACATTAGGGACATTTTAGTCATTTATATTCGAACCAAGTCCTATGTGACAATCAGGATGCTTTCATGTCGAAGGTGCATAATAGGAATAGGTTAATTCATTTATGATGTCATAAGTCCTTTAGGATACTATGATACTTTCATCTCGAAGGTGTGTCGTAGGGACATTTAAATAAATCTTATAATTAAGTCTTTCAGGATCATCAGGATACTTTCATGTCGAAGGTGTATTTTAAGGGCACTTAAGATAAGTTTTTATTGTTTTTGATAAAAATAGGAAATTTTTAAAAGATTGAGACAATATACTCAAGGTGAAATAGTTAATAATTGTGCTTGCCAGAATATGGAAGTCACCTTATTAATTATTTTAAATGAATGTACACCTTTTTTCAAAAGCAAAAGATTGGGATTTATTATGAATTTTGTAAAAGTAAAACCTTTCATATTCATCTAGAACTTTAGTGGTGTACAAGATATCTTGATTTTTGAAAACCTTTCGTATTCTTCGAATCTTCTAGCGGGATGTGAAAGATATAATGATAAAACCCATCATGTTCCTCCAGTCTCTAATGGGTGTGAAAGATATTTTGATTTTCAAAAATATTAGAAAACTTGATTTTCTCTAACAAAATAATTGAGATTACAAAAAATTTAAGATATGAGAATTGTAACTAAATATCAAATTTTGAAACCAAATATAAATAAAAATTTAAATTATCACTTAATTAATAAGGTACTGATTATTGAGCATCATTAGAGGGATCCATTCTAACTCATTATTACAACCGAGGCTTAAACCTTTTCACAGGATCTCTGGTATTATCATGAACATCGGAGTTTGTTTTTAAAAATTTCACAACCCTCAAAATATGAACTCCAATAGATGACCAATCTTACCTAGCCAAAATACATTGTTCGTGTCTCTAAGATAAGTGATCGTTTTATAATGACTATTTATGATTAAGTCGAGTGAGCGATTTATCTTGATGACTTGGTCTTAAAAAAAAAAGAAAAAATAGGTATTGATATGGTCCCCTAAAAATGAAAAAAAATGATATATAGATATATATATAGGAACGAGGTGTACACCTCTCTCTTAAGTCAAGCCAGTCTGGATTTATATCCTGACCATGTTGCGACATTGGGCAGCAACAAGTAGGTTTGATTTATAGCATTACTTTGAATTAGATTTAAATAGTATAAGGATTTCTATTTTAGACCAAATACTAGGAATGAATCTTAGAGGTTACAGACTAGTCTCATGGTCTACTGTTGATGCTCCCAGCTCATCAATTGCATTAATAGAAAAGTGTTTGAATGCTTTCTCAAAATGACCATTATATTTCGGAGCCAATAGCTCCTCCTTGATTTGGATTGATTTGTCACCCTGGATGAAAGCTTTCCTAGAATAGTGGAAACACCATTGATTCACATTCCAAGTCTTGACCTATTAGATGAATCATTCTCTTATCTCTTACCTTCTGAACATGTTCCTTCTATTGTTGGGCACTAGGCTTAAACCCCAAACCTCTCTTATTAATCTTGCTAACAATCTTAAAGGCTCTAATAGTACCTTATAAATGCTTCCCTAATCCCTTTCTAGCTTAAGCCTTTATGTTGATAGTCAACTTAAGACCTATAAGAGTATTCCTAGGTAGATGAGGCTCCATCATTGGCAACCCTTCCTTGACATAGATGGCATTAGCGAACTTAAATGACTAGAAAAACGATTCTAACATAGTTTCATCTGGCTTAATATAAAGAGCACCACTAAAAGTGGTAAATGGTACTTCCCCTACGGAATGGATCCAAATCCTCCTAAATAGGCAATTATATGAGGGAGTAATGTCCATCGCATGGAAATCTACTTTATATGTGCATGGCCCTATTTGAAGTAGGATAATATCAAATGGAGAAATATTATTGCAACAAATGGCATGATCTAAGGTGGGGAATAAATTTGTCGATGATGATGTTTATTCATCATTGCCTATGTAGTAATGAATTATAAAGAGGAGTAAAAGGTAAGAAGTATGTCATAAGTGTTTTACTCACAAGGTTAATCTTGCAGCACTTTAATATGGTTTGACATGGTTTGGCTCTTATGGTTGACTATATGGGGTTAGGTTGACTCTAAATCAATTCCTAAAATGTTCTTTTCTCCGATAAAGACAACAGAGGCTCTCCCATCCTAGGCTTAGTGGAATAAGTCTGATTTAGGAGGATTAATTTCCTTATGGCCATATGGATAAAAGAAATACCACAGAAGCATAGTTACTTTACACCCTGAAAGATATTTCTAACCATGCGTATAGAAAGGATACAAAAGAGGACAATTACGTTACTTCCACCTAGCAATATGCTAATCTTTCTCTCTCTTAGAAAAATACAACCAACAGTTTAATGCGAATGTGGGTGCATGGTGTATGTTAGGGAAATAATAAAACTCCTTATTACCATTATAAATGAATTGTCGTCTCCATTTTTCATGTAAAAGGAATCCCTAGCAATCATGAAAAAAGCGTGCACAGTAAATAATAGCAAATAAATGCTATGTACAAAGAAGATGAAAAAGAAGGATTATAAATAAATAAACTAAAATTCAAAGGAAATCAAGAACCAAATAAAATTTAGCTAGTTATGGGCCTAACTCTTTAAATAGCTTCTAAATGGATTCATAAATTGTTGCATCGTGCACCTGACATAACAATTGAATTGCTTGGATAGTACTATGCTTCTTTTACAATAGGTGGCAATGTGGAAAGCTTTATAATTCCCTTTACGTCAATAGGGTATTTCATCATCACTGAAGGATATGTAATTATCTACAGTAATGTTGCTCACTAAGTGATCTAATTTATATACTGAAATGTTAGGTAAAACATAGGTTTTATTCAAGACCTTAAGTAAAGCATTCTTATGAGCTTCGAAACTTACAAACAATGATAGCACTGATATCTTAGTAGGTTTCTTGTTCAATTCATCAATGATGCTATATTTGTTATGTTTAATGAATTTGAGAAACTCCATAACCTTTTTCTTGTTCACTATTCTTTGATTACTTTGGGGTCTGATTGTTTTATCACCACTTATAGTGTTTGAGAAATTGAGGGAACACTATTTTTTTTGACTTTGAATTTAGGCACAGCTAGAACATCACATCTGCTATTGTGAGTTAGATGGTTTACACTGATGAGGTCAATGGTAGTTGTCTGCTTGCTAGGTTCCCCTATCATTACTACATCGCTTTCATATTTCCATAACACTGCTTTATTCCCTTTACAAGGGAAATTATTGGAGTTGGAAAATTATCCTCAGCATAGGCTAAATAGGAGTAGCTTTAGTAGCTGGCTGATTAGCAAATAGGATTAATGGCCTCCTTATTAGCAAAAAAGGTTTTTTTCATCCTTTTTCTTTAGTGTTGATGGAAGCCTTCACATTTTCATCCTGGTCTTTATAAAACTCAATTTTTGAGTAGTCCATTATCCCTTAGACTAATTTTAGGAATTTTGAAATACGTTGCAAGGTGTGACATGTGACCTTGTCCACAGTGGCAACAACAACATTTGGCCGTTTCTTTATCTTGGCATCAGGTTCTTGACACTAATCAGATCTTTGCAAGAGCCTCTCGTACTTTGCTCATCAATGTCTTAACATTTTTATGCTTTCTTTGATCCAACAATTCTTTCTATCAATCATGGCATTTACTCTAGACTCCATATGGCTCAGAAATGGATTAGTGCCAACATTAGGTCTTACCTATAGACACCCTATTTTGTCTGAGCCAATTTTTAAAATCCTGAGAAGTTTTTAAAAAATGACAAAACAAAATAATGAAAACAAAAATAGGGATGATTGTTGGGTGCCATGTGTCTAAGCAATATTAGACGACATGGTGTTAAGAAAAAAAATTATTAGGAAAGGTTTAAAATACCTAGGGGCCATATTAGAGAAAAATGAGAAAAAGGCATCAATGGTTACTATTTATGGTGTCATCAAGGTCATTTAAGCAAGCACGGGTCAGTTATTCATCATTCTTAAATAAGGTGAGCTGTCTAAGGAGCCAAAGGTTCTGCATTTATGTGAGGAAATATCAATACATGGCCTTTAGGTCTTGATACAAGGATTCCATGTTATTAAAATCTTAAAAAATCATTATTGGTGTCAATACTAAGGGTCGTGTATTGATACATTTACTGTGGTATTGATACAGAAGGCTTTGGTATCAATACCAAGTTATTTTGAAGCTTAAATTGTGAATATTGGTCAAAGGTTAGCTATATAAGGCATGAAGTATCGATACTTAGGGAAATTTTGGCTATAGTATTGACCTGAGAGGCTTTGGTATTGATACGAAGTAATTTCAAAGCTAAAATCACATTTTTTTTATCAATGTGTATCAATACAAGCCAAGAAGTATCGGTACCGAAGGAAATTTTATTCTTGGCATTGATACAATGTTTATTGTATCGATATTGGAAGGCTAGGTTATCGATACCAGCTTTATGGTATCGATACTTAGAGCAAAATTAGCCCCTAGTATTGATATAAGGGGCCCTATATCGATACCACAAGGCTATTTTTAGCTTATTCAAGAATTTTGCTTCCTTCGTACTATGACGTTAAACTCATATTTAATCTTGACTTTGGCCTAAAAAATCATCAAAAATCAAATATAATTTTATACAAATCATATGGACTTCATTTTTAGGCTTAAACATTGGGTCTTAACGTTTTTGAATGGTCTATTAAGTTTGTCATAAGGGTATTTCATGAGAAAATGTGGATTAATGAAGGGCAAGCTTGACATTACTCAGAGTACCAGCCCCTGCATGGTTTGTTACTGCTACCAGAGCTATGCCTCAACCAATAAAATGCTAAAAGATTTCTCTTTGGTACCATGAGTCACCATTTTATCTATCCTAAATGACTCAAATGCTCCACTTTTCTTAGGCTTTTGGGGGCTAACAATGAATTTTATCTAAGATATGTTATGAGCTCAGTTGAAGAAAACTTTATAATAGCAACCACATAAAAAAATTCCATTCTCGTAGCTTCCCTATTAGCCCTCCTAAAATCTTCCTAAATTAACGTGGTTTCATCAATCTAAGCCTTATTGTTGCCAATTTTTTTCTTTTTTTTTCTTAATGGCTTGTAGTTGGAGGTTAAAGGGTGATTTTGATTTTAACCCCTTTAAATCCTTCTTCTAATCTTGATTTTAGGAATTCGGGAATTGTTTTTTTTTTTTGAAAAGCATTAAATATCAAATTAGTATTTATCAATTCAAAGATATAAGTATTTGTAGTTGAATAAAGGTCAACATTTAGCTCTCGAAGGCATATTTAAAAACTTCTAATAAAATCATGAAATGTATCATGATTCATCTAAATTCTAGGCTTTACAAAACAACATAACCTTTTCATCCTAACCTAGAACAAAATCTACTTAATCAAAAATATGGAAATTATAGAATGATTTTAACCATGAATTTTCCAATATCAAGGATAATGGACATGTCATCCTTATTTGTTAGGCTTTCTTGTGACTAGCGATCACCATTTCGGACATCTTTGAATGAAGTAAATGAATGAACTTAATGGCATAAATAGGGTGGCACTGCTAAAATTTGACTTGAAGAAATTGATATAACAAGATCGAGGTTTATCAAGACCAAGTTTAGGTTGATGTTTTTTTCATGTGAGTTCCTTGAAAGGCAAACAATCAAATTATGACATCCTTATAATGCAATAGCTTGAACATGTGCTAAACTAATGCTAGTAAACACCAAGTCTTTAGAGGTTAATTTGGAAGGATTTTAGGAAGTATCAATTTGTAAGGTAAAGCATAAAGGTTTTGAAAAGTTATTTTGGTCAAAATGTTTGGGTATTTCACTTAATTTTTTTACGGCTGTCATGATCCATGGCCATGAAAATGAAGTTTAAAAAGCCTAGAAGAAATCATACTTTTGCATAAAAATTTATTCAAAAAGTTAAACTAGGTACATTAGTACCATTTAAGGACAAAAAAGAAAGAGATGATGAGGAAAGTATGGTTTTTAAAATTTTCTATCAACAATCGCAACAAACTCATAAGAATAATGATTGCCCAATGATTAAAGAACTAGATCACTTGATGATCTACACTAGTCTGAGGATCCCCATAACAATTACTTCTAACCTAGCGTTATTGATTTGGAAACATTTCTAAAGCCTTTAAACTTTGTTCTAGACTGCTCTTTTTGGGTTTTCACACTAAAACTTCATTTATTTTTTCATTTCTTTTCTTGTTTTGACCAGATGCCCCATTCTATTCTTGAGGACTCAAAAATTATTCAAAAAGAAGAATTTTTTGAAGTTTCCTAGGAATGGCTCAACAATTTAAACAACTATGTTTGATCAAAATGGATTTTGTAGGTACATAATGTAGGCCATGGTTCTTGGTTTTGAAAGAAAGGATAAATAGGCCTAAATCATGTATTTAAGGGTAACTGAATCAAAGATCACTTTTTCTTAGAAGAACAAGAATTAGTGTATCTTCTAAGACAAAATATATTTCCCTTCTTTATCTTTTTTTGCTTGCACATTTTCTTTCCCTTCTCTACATTTCTTTTTCTTTATTCTTCACTTTGAAGGAACTTGAAATTTTAAACCTGTTTTTATTATCATTTTTATTTTAAAGAAACTTGGTTATTCATTCTTCTCTTTGAAGGAATTTAAAATTTGAACTTTAATTGGCCTTTAAGTTTGCTTTATGACAACTGATTTGTTCTTCCTATAACATTAGAATGTGATTTGTCCCTTCTGTTTTTGAAGCTTTGCTTTACTTACCCTCTAGTGTGAAAAGTTATATTAGGGTTTAAAGAAATAAATCATCAAGCTCAAAGGGTACTCTAATAGGAAAATTTTCTATGTTAGCGAAAGGATAGAGAAAGATGGCCATTTGTCATCTTAGATAAAAACATTTTAACAAACAAGCATTTCACTCGAAAAAAAGGATGGAATTCTTTTTGAAATCATTTTAGCATGATGTTGCGATCATTTTTTTTGTTTTTCTTCTTTTTTTTTGATATTTTGCCTTAAGTAATGCCCCTTGAAATTATTAGCTCCTTAGCCAATGATGAATCTAGATTCTGGTTGGGTCTTTTCATGAGACATTAAATCGATATAGGAAAACTTTGAATTTCACATCTTACTTATCAGGTATTGGATCGAAAATAATTTTATC
This sequence comes from Adansonia rubrostipa, assembly GCA_038381775.1. NCBI lineage: Eukaryota > Viridiplantae > Streptophyta > Magnoliopsida > Malvales > Malvaceae > Adansonia > Adansonia rubrostipa. The sequence goes on along the minus strand of JBBYHM010123442.1, from coordinate 5,115 downwards.
CTAAGGTTTTTGGCTCAAGTTTATTCTTTTTCTTCCCAAATAAAAGATTTAGAAAAGTTTCATGGAAGTTGTAGTAAAAGGTTATTCAAATGAAAGAGATCTTGGAATTGTTATCGTTATTTTAATACATGCTAAACCATAAAATATGATTTTTTTAAGAATATAACTTGTTTGTTTAACTTGCGAAAAATCCAAAAAAGAACACTTGGTTGTGAAAAGTCTATGATTATAAAAGGTCTATGGTTGAACACCTAGGACAATGATATACGTGGAAGTGACTAACCTTATTGGGAAAGAAAAACCTAATGGTGATCATCTATCAAAGAAAAATTTTTCAAAAGGTTCTCATTGCCCTAGATATTAGAAACAAAGTTCATGGTCCATGACAAAATGCATAGTATTCACAAACCAAAATTTATTTCATAATTCAAAGTTTCTAAAAAATGGTGTAGAATTTTAGAGTCAAAATAGAAACTGCCTCGATTGGCTACTACCATAAGGTTAATGACCCTCAGGTTGACCATCTTTATAGGCATCCATGAACTCCTGGAATTTTACTAGGTTAGTATTCCTAAAAGCTTTTACTTTGCCTTTGAATACATTGTAATTCTCTATGGAATGACCTTCTAGCCTTAGTGAGACTCGCATCTAACACTTGAATTGTAACATTTCGGGTACGAAAGTCTCTTAGGCTTTGTTGGGATAATGGAGATCATCTGATTCAAAATAAGTAAAAGGAAAAGTTCGATGTGGGAAATTAATGGGGCATGATATACCATCATCCTTTTTCTTTTGCCTTCTCATAATCACTTGAACTGCCTTTTAGGTCTCTTTGCCTTTTAAAACTTGTAGTCAAAAACATCTGCATAAAGGGTAAGCGATGAAAGGCTAGAGGTGAGGACATTGTCCGTATGGATTTCCTTGATTTATTGATTTTATAAGATCTTAGCTTTAATCAGTTATGACTTATTGGCATTTACTGGTAAAATTAGTTTCTGGCCTTAAATATGGCACTTGGCTAGTGCCTGAGAGAGATCTTGTTTTTATGCCATGTTTGATTTTTTCTAGGGCAAACAAATATCTATGAACTCAGAGAACACATTTTTCTACCAATTTGTTATAGTACGGAGGTGGCAGAGTATCCACATGTAGGCATGCATTTCTCTATTAGTGAGAGGTGGTTAGATGCATGAAGTTACATCTATCCATCTATAGGCATATTCCCTATAGCTCTTGTTAGGATTTTTTTCACTTGTTATAGAGGGTTCCTTGATTAAGAGGAATTTCTAATTTGTGCTCATATTGTGATAAAAATGCTCGAGTCAGATCCCTCCATGTGCTTACTTGGCTTTTTTCTAAGTAGGAGTACCATTTTAGAGATGCTCTAATCAAGCTTTAGAAAAAAATATGGATGAGTAATTTCTCATATGTGGTATACCTAACCATCTTATAGCAATATGTCATCAAATGTACCTTGGGTCATGTGAATCTGCCATACTTTTCAAACTTCAAAATTTTAAACTTTGGTAGGATAATCAATTCTGTCACTAGATTAAGATGATCAAAATCGACACCACATAGAATTTTAATCCTTCTATGACCTTTAACCTTATTTTGAGAAGCCATAACTTCTTATTTTTAGTTTTTGCTTTTGCTAGTCTTTCACCTTTCTACTTACGCCTTTCTTTTTCATCCAAGTTAGAAATTGCTGATTCCTCTTTATGCAGTAGTGGTTTTCGCACTTGCCCCTTATGGGAGCACCTCAGGGTTAATATAAATGGCTAGTGGCAAACTATTGCAGGCATGTTTTGCTATATATTTTATGTATTTATGTCTATGTATCTTGGATATTGCTTAGCAATCATTCATTTTTCACCCCTTAGACATCCTGGTAGGAGTGTCAATAGTAGTACCTTCTGGTTATTAGTGATCTAGCTCTCTTGTCTCGATTAGTTCCATCGAACTTGCAATTTATGATTGCATTTTTTTTCTTTTTGTGTGGTATCTTCTATTTAATAATTAGTGTTACTTCATATTACATGAAAAAAGGAAACAACGTAGAAATTAAGCCATTTCACATGAATATGTATGTGTCTTGTCAACATAAATCTTTATTATCATCCATGTATATATGTCAATGAACGAAAAAATTAATGTATGAATTAATGAATAAGTAAATTAGTGAATGAATGAATAAGGCAGCACCTGATTAGAGAAATTGGATGTCAAGCATTGGGCTAAGTATCAAACATGGATATTATTATAGAGGCAAGAATTTGAAGTTCGAATCATGATTCTGCACTATTGTTTCATTAGCTAGAATGTTTTGATTTATTCATTCATGGTTGGTGTACATTTACAAGATTTAAAAGGGAAAGCAATGAAAAGACCATTCCTGTAAAACATTTCATTTTTCTAGCTATGTTAATGCTTATAGGGAATCCTTGCAAGCCTTAGTCATTTTTCTTTAACCAAATAATTAAAGATTATCACCATGATCACTTTGTTGCTCCTTAGCACTTCATTGCACTTAGCCAAAAGGTTTAATCGTTGAATTCCCATAGGAACCTGGCATTCTTCACTTTGAAACTAAACATTCCTAGTTGGATGGATTCACTAAATTTGTATTTCAATTGGAGAAAATCTTCTGTTGAGTGACCTTATTCACCGGAGTGATAGTCGCATTACTCATTGGCATTGTAATCGCTTAGGTATGGAGGCTTTAGCGGCTCCATCTATAAGGGCACCAAAAGACAATTCTGAATAAGCTACAGTAGTAACTTAACATAGGTAATAGGAATCAGATCAAATTAATTCTGGTCTTGATTATTTTCCCACCCATTTAAGATAAGTGGTTTGCAAATAATTTGACAACAAACTCCAATCCTATTCTTATTTTGAATCTTAACGCTCTGTCTTCTATAAGGCTTTCCACCTTGTCTATAAACTGAGTATAGTCTTTAATAGAATACCCTTGGACTCTAGCATGGTACTCATAGTAAGCCTGAGGATTATACCCTTTTATGTAGGATTTCATAGGATTTAATATGAACAAGTGTGACTAGACAATTTTAAAGCAAATGATGGTATAGATCCCTATAATTTGCTGGGATTGATCAAATCATAATCTTTTCTAATTTTCTATGTTTTTCTTCCTTGTATCAGAACCTATAGATAATCAAGGATAGATAAAACATTGGCGAGGGCTTGGTTTAACCTATAAGGATGGAAGATTATGCAAATTCTTTTTAATTATCTGAATAGGCCATGGATCAGAATCTTCACCTTGTGGTTTGCTTTATTCAGCCTTTAAATCGTCAAGTGCATAGGGTTGAATTAAGGGTAACAGTGACAGTCACTTTTGAGAGCAATCCATTTTACTTTGATTCTAGTCCCCCATCCTTTCTATCAACTCTGAAAGATGGTCTTTTATTTCTTGTACATCTTGTTTGATTTCCTCGATGGTTCTTTCCAAAATGCTAACCTGTGTTTCCAACTTAGTTGTCAAGGTCATGGCTAATTTACCTAATTTAAATGATGATGCATCTTTCTTAGACTCTTATTCCAGAATGTTAGTAATTATTTCAAACAATTTTGCAGGTAGACTTTTCTTTCCACAAACCTCATGTCTAAATTCCTCTTGGATAGACTCTAATGTGCTAATTCTTACCTCTAAAATCAACCATGTCTTGGTCCTTAAAATGAGATAAATAAAATGAATTTAGCACATCGTGGAAATTATGGATGCATAAACATATAAACAAATGAATATGTATAAAAATATTCGAATAAGTTTGCAAATTTTTATGAAATATAGATGTGATGCAAAAATTGAAAAAAGAAAAATCCTAACACTATCTTCTTTGTTTCATTTCTTCTGCTCTTCTTTTTTTTTCTTAACTTAAAAAAGAATCCATGAAATCCATTTTTCTAGTCATAAAAATTTTCATTGAAAATGAAATAGCAATACCAAAAATTGCTATGAGAAAATTCATCTCAATATAGCAAATCAAGTAAAAAATAATAAAAATAAACTTTATCATAGCAACACAATATATACTTATTAATATCAGGAAAATCAAATTATAAGAGTTAAGGTTAGAAGCATTCCTTTATGTGTAACTATTTTGGTAACTTCTAGAACTGGGTATGGCTCTAACTAGGTGAGGCCCTTACAATTCACGGCTTAGAAACCTAAATAGGTTTTCGTTTCCTTGAGTCTGAAAAGGACTAACGAGGTACCTAATTCTTTCCCATATCAGATTTATGTTGAAAAAGGTTTAATTCAAGTGCAAGTATCTTCCTTGCGCATAACAAGGCTAACACCTTAGGCAGGCATAGAATTTACACCTAGTAGGTTTTTTATTGGCCCAAATAGAGGCTAACACTTTAAAAAGCAAAGCTATTTGACCCCCCTTAAAATATTCAATAACCTATGCTCCCTCTATATGCCTGGAGGAGAATCTAATGGCACGCATGTGCATAGTTTGTGTAGGGGAGCGAACAAACCTTTAAGGACTAACTCTCTCAAAATTAATAGAAATCCTTATCCTAAATTCACCTAAAAATAACAATGCAAAGGAAACAAAAAGGTTTAGTGAAAAATATGAATAATATATGTCAAAATTTTGATATAAATCAAAATCAAAATAAAAAATGAAACATTTTTTATTTTGAAAATATTGGGAATTATAATTGAATACTAGTTGAAACCGAATTAATTAAAATTTAGTTAATGCAAGATTAAGTTTAGGCCTAACTCTCTAACTCTCTAATTTTAGGCCCAGATACGAATCCTAACTAGCCTGACATAAAAAGTGGGTGTACCCTTCATTCATATATATATATATATCTACATATCATTATTCTTTTATTTTTAGGAGTCATATCATTACTAATATTTTATTGTCTCTGGAAATTAGATTGTCAAGATAAGTCACTCACTCTACTTAACACTAAATAGTCATTACAAAATGACTATTTGTTTGGAGATGATACTAATCTATTTTGGCTAGGTAAAATTAGTCACCTATCAAAGTTTGTATTCAAGGTTACAAAACCTTTAAAAACAAATTCCAAGGTTCTATGTGAATACCAGAGATTATGTTAAAGGAT
>JBBYHM010123117.1:12707-36010 GCA_038381775.1 Adansonia rubrostipa | reverse complement strand
ACTATGTTATAAAGGCATAGTAACCATCACTTGAAAATGGTGATAGAAAAATCTCAAATCTTCTTGAAAATTGGAGCATCGTCTAAAGATGATCACAATCTTCACCTCAAAATCCCCCCATTTAGATAAGTGAGTAGCCAGCCTGCATGCATACCTCACTGCCGGGCTGCCTTTCTGCACTACAAGTTCTATGGACCAAGCCACGTATGCAAACTTCGTCTTCTTTCTGGAAAAATAAAAAACAAAATAAAATAAAACCAAGCAAACCTTTAATCAATTCATGAGTTCTAATGCAAATATCTTATGTTACAAAAGTAATATATTTAGCTAAAAGCAATTTTGATAGCGCAATTCACTTGCATGCTTCCTTTTCTTCCTTTTTTTTTTTTTTTTTATTTAAGAAAGTAATTTTATAGTAATTAAGTGTAGATTCGAATCCATTTCCCGAACTAGATAATAAATGCACATAAAGTATTATATTATTCTCATTATTATTAATTCATATTTTATAAATAAAATTTAAAGATATTTATGTATAAATTTGTTCATTTGTTGAACATAATTAAGTTTAAGTTAAACTTAAATTTTATATTAATAAATATTATAATTGCTTAAACTTATCTCAAAATATAAAAAATTTTACTAATTCCAATTTGATAATGTAAAACTACTGCTAAAGTTTATACAACCTAAACAAATTTACACATAAAAAGATCGATTTTTTTAAAAAATTTATACGTTTGATAATAAAATGAATAAATTTTAAATAAAAATAAAATATTTTAAGACTTAATTTATTTTTTAAATAAATTTTATTATTTTTTAAATATTTTTTTAAAATTAATATTTTTACTTAAAATTTTAAACTTAAATGAATAATATGATCTTGAGAAAGTGATGGCACCAAGAAACTATAATAAAAGGGGAAGGAAATAGACCCAATTCCTATCGGCCTTTGAGTCTCCTACGCAAAACCAATCCACCCCCACCCCCCTTTTTTTTTTTTTTTTTTTTTTTCTTTTTACAATTAAGCGGGCGCAGTTGGAGCGTTGGTGTGTCACCTATAGATTCTAGCTTTCCCCCACTTCAAACACGTGTCTCTTTCCCATTGCTAACAACTAAAATAAATATCCTTTGGTAAAAACAACACGCACAGGGTGCACGTTAGCATCCGCTTCGGTCCCACGCGTGACGTCCCTAGACTTCCCGTTAACCTAGCTGCAATCGGATGCGAGCGTTATTACCATCTTTCTCCAATCGTTTCTGATTACGTGGCCACGTGCAAGTGACCAGAGGCACGTAGCATCTAGAAAATTCTGCGTAGTTGAAAATCAACGGCGTAGAAAACATAAGATCAGGTACAGCATTTATAACGGAAAAATTAAAAATTTAATAATTAATAAAAAAAAAATCTAGCCTTCTCCTTATATATTTTTCCTTCGGAGAGACTGAAAGAAGAGAGCAAAGAAAACGTTGGAACAAAAGAGGAGGATAGCTATAAAAGGAAGGCAAGGAGAGAAAAGAAGTCATATTTTTAGTTAATTACTTAAATTTAATTGTCTGGGGTCTTATAAATTTCTGCCACTTTGTCTCACAAGTTCCAAGTCTTTCTTTTTTCCTTTCTTTTTTAATAATTTGAGGTCATCTTGTCGAGGTTGAGTTTTGTGCTTGTTATTGTTTTTCTTTTTTTCCCTTAATTTTTGTTTGGGATATGAGAAAAATGAAGTATAAGAGTGTAAAGAAACTCTATGGGGATGAGAGTGAGGTTTTAAAGGCATGGAATTTCATTTTACGTCTTCTGTTGTTTGTGTAAGTCGACTTTGTTGGTTCTATAATTGGTGATCATGGTTAATTATTGAAAAAAAGTTAAGGCTTCTTTAGGTTGGGATTATTGGGATCGGGTTGTTTGCTTTTGATAATTCAGTTTTTTGTGTTGCTTTTCTCTATTTTTTGTTTTAAATGTTTTCTTGGCATGAACGTTGTTTTTCTAATTTCCCTTTATTTCTTGTTGTCTATTGCGGAGTTTCAAGATCTGTGGTAAATTTCAAGCGGCCATATTTCTTCTTCAAATATGAATTGTACAATTTATAATATATATTTTTTTACTCTTAAGTGTTAGGCGGTTTAGTTCAGGATTTCTTTGGTTACATTTTTCTTATTGAAAAATAAAAGATTGACTCTTTTAATCCACTCAATTGAAGATGATCGGGAAGTATTTGTTACTTTGTTTCTTTTCTCTTCTTGTCCTATGTATTGCCATTAATCAATCGAATGCTTGTCAACTTTCATTGTATTTGTTGTGTTCTCGTGTGATGTTTTACGATGTGGCATTATCATTTTTTTTAAGACTAAAGTTGTTGTTTTTTTCTTGTTTGATATATGTACAGGTTACGACAATGTTGAAAGGAAGTCTATGTTCAGAAGGGCTTGCGGATGAAGGTGACTTTGCTGCTCCATTGAATATGGTGAGACATGTTATTGTGGCCTAGCAAGTTTATAATATTAGTTTCTTTTCCAGTTTTCTGTCTTTATTCGATTCAATGAAGAAAAATTCTCGTGTGAATCAATTGCATTGTGGATCTTTTAAGCTTGTGTGAAAAGTTTTTGTGATAAATTTGTCGTGCTTGTAAGTTTAGCTCTGTCTGGGGTTTGGAATACAACAAACTGGTTATTTCACTGCATTGAGACTGGTTTTGTTCGTGTTGACTTATTTTGATGCTTCTTGATACCTTTCATGAACGCTGGTTTTTGGTTATCTTGGTTTGAATTGAATGCTTCTTTCTTGGAGGACAAGAAATAGAATCAAACAATTAACAAAGAGTTGATACTTTGTTTTGTGATTTCCGTCATTTGCATTGTGTCCCAAGAAGGAAAAGAACGTAGCAATATGGATACAGGATTGACATGTGTGCATGAAGTGTATATTTAAAGTTTCTTTTTTCTTGAGCTTCATTTGTGATGTGTGGGCACTTAGAAAATAAATGACGCATCTCTATTCCATGAAAGGAGTTGCAATCATTTTATCATGATGTGTATTTTCTCTTTGCTAAGAAGGAACATGATCATATGGATCCTGATCTGCGTTAGTGAATTTAGTGATTTTTTTTTTGGGCTATGTCTTGAGCTTTTTTCTGATGCATGGCCACTTTCGAAAGAAATGAAGTATCAATATTCCATCTTCTGAATAGAGTTACAATCGGTTTTATCATGATATTTATTTTCCCTTTGTGTTATTAATTGATACACTGACAACGTGGAAACATATTATATGTGGTTTTCTATTTCTTCTAAATATGTTAACCTTATAAAGCAATTTTATTTTCCTTATACACCATTAAATAGGATTCATGGAGAGAGTAGAAAACCCTTGTAGTCTCATTTATATTTTCTATGCACCTATGATATTGCTTTGCTTATTTTGTTTGATTCTTGTTAATCTTGGTCTGGCAGTCTAGCTTCTTGAACGTCATTTTTTTGCTTGCTCTGGCTTACTCTTTTCCTTGTTACAGTTTTTTCTTTCTTGTTTGTGATTCTCTATTGCCTAGTAGGGATCATTTAATGCTGAAAAAGGATTTGTCACTGCACAATTCTCAAGCAGTAAATTAGGTTTAAAAGAAGAATCTGGGAAATGCAACGTGTGTGCTACTTCATGCTCACCATGTTTGCATTCTGAGCAAATGGCAACAAAGACCAATGGTTCTTCAGGAGAAGCCTGTCAAAAAAAGGATAGTAACCTTTGCTCGTCTAATGATACTACCGATTTGTCATCTCCTCAGGTAAATAGCCCCTGCAATGATAGACATCATAGAAGCAGTGAGACAAACCACCCTCTCAGTTCATGCTTGAGTTGTGGATCCGCTGAAAATGTTGAGAGTGAAGAAACATGGAGGGATTGTAACACCTCTGACGGCATTGAGATTATTATAAGACCAAACCTGCGTCAAACCTGTGCCGATAATTGTGGTTCATTGAAAGCACCGATCTTTCATGATAAGAATGTCTTAAATAAGCTTGAGAAGCTGGAGTCGGAGTGCCTTGGAGATAACATTTCCTTTATTTGTGGATCAGACTGTGCGGAGACAAGGGCTAGTGACGGTAATAGTGATGCAAACAAGAAAAATACATCTTACAACTCAGCTTCAGTCGATAGTTTCTCTGAGACCGAAAAGGCAGTTAGTGGTCTAGCTGCTTCTTGTTGTTTAGTTGGTAGTCCTTGTGGCAGGGTAGATGATAATAATCCAAGGAGGTCACACAGATCTTCCAACGATTCCTCTCAGGAGATTTTCTGTTGTTCAAACAAATCAGACCTTTCAGAAATTTCATCATTACGAGATTCGTGTGCTGGTGCTAGCTCAGCAAAGGTGTTCTAGATTCTTGAAATTCCTTCTCTTTAATGTGGTGAATTACACACACAGACACGCACACACACTTATATATACATATATATAGCCTTGAAGGGCTTAGAATTTGAAACCAAAATCTAATATGTCATTTCCAGGGAGAACATTCTGAGTGCTCTGAGGAACAAGTACAATCATCTGTTGCAAGACCGGATGCCTTACAGATTAGCAGTCAGATTGGTGGTGAACATAACTATGTTGATTTTATGCAAGTTGATACTGGAATAAATGAAGGAGAGCAAACAGCTGAAGTAAAGTCCACTACAGTGGTTAAGAAAGTTAATAGGGAGGAAACTACTATTGGATCTCAACCTGCTGCTTGTAGTGATGGATCAGACAGCATGGAGTATGAAGTATGTTGTGTGTTATTCCCGTTACATTCTTGTGTTAGGCATGTTTACACTAGGCCTAGACATGGCTAAAACTAGATTAATTATACTTCTAGGTGGGTAGAAAAAGATGGTGAGAAAGCTTTGAATGTTGCCAGCAAGTTATTTTTGGCTTGGCAAAGCATTGAATAATGTCTATTATGAAAGTTGCCTACTTCTCATTGAAGAATGGCTACTTCAGGAATTCATAAGATTCTATTTATGAATGAATTGCAATGATGTTATACCTTCAAAACGTTGCTTCTCTTATTTTGGCATCCAATTGATTATCTTTATGGGCTCGAGACCCTTAGAAATGGAATTTTTACTTTCTTTTCTTGGTTTTATCTTCCCTTCTCAACAGAGTAGGCCTTCTGTATATTAATTCTAGTCTTCTTTTCTCTGGATAACCAGGTAAAAGTTTGTGATATATGTGGCGACATAGGACGAGAGGAGTTGCTTGCTGTTTGTAGCAAGTGTAATGATGGGGCAGAACACATGTAGGTCTTTGCGTCACTGTCTCTTTCATGCATGCATGTTTTCCTTTTTCTTCATATTTTTTCACTTTAAAGTTTATAATGCATTTTTTTTTATAGCATTTTCCTTTTCTCATGGGATACTGAAATGTTCACATTCCATTTCCATGAACCAGCTATTGCATGCGTGTGAAGATGGACAATGTTCCCAAAGGTGATTGGATGTGTGAGGAATGCATGCTTAGTAAAGAAACTGAGAATCAAAAGCAAAAGCAATCAGAGGGAGGAGTTGGAAGTTTAAAAAAATCACATACTTTAGAATCAGAAACCAAAGGTTTGGAGGTTAAGGAAAGAAAAGCAAATAAAGTTGGTTCTATTCCTTTGTTCTCTTCGAAGAGACCTGCTGGCAGTTTACAACCAGTGAGAAAGAGGCCTTTTGGAACAGTTGTGAAGTCACCTTGCACATCGAGTTCCAGCAGCAAAACTTTAATGCATCAATCTGGAGGCCACTCTTCTAGCCCAACTACGAAAACTGTGTGCATACTTACAAAATCAAGCAGTAGATCACCTAAATTGCCATCACAGTCTCAGGTGTCGAGGGGTATATTTCTCATACACTTGAATGGCAGAAGCTGTGCTTTATTAATTAGAATGTCAAATATTTCTCATTGACTAAATGAATAAGTTCTTATTCTGGCATTGCAGGATTTCTTTTTAAGTCAAAATCGTTCTCTGCTGTGAGCCTAAAAGAGGATGTCCAACTGCTTAAGAAAGCTAGTTGCCGCAATGAAGGATTCATTAAAGAAACTGCTGCAAGTGAGAGTAAGGGGAGAGTTCGAATGATGTCTAAATCTCTGTCATTGAAGAATATGAAGTCATATAGCGTGAATAATTGTAATCATGACAATAAATCATTTCCTAACTCTTCTAATGGTGAGGATTTGAAGATATCAAGGCATCCAAAGGGACAGTATTCAACCAAGACAGGAAAGACATTGAGATCAGCCAACACTGATTCATTTGCATTAATTGCTGATGAAAGAATTGCATCTCCTGGCAAATATAGTTTGCCACACTCATCCAGTTCCTCTCATCAGGATCTAAGGGCTATGAAAGGTCATGAAATATCGAATAATTCATTTGAAAGATCTTTTCATTCTGCACAAGGAGATTCTGCAAATGAAGAGAAAAAGATAGTTTTAAATGTGAGGCAGCATGTCGATTACCCTACAGAAGTAGTGCCTGCTACCAGTGCAAAGTATTCAAATGCCAATGTTCATTCTGATGAAAGGCGTTGCTGGAGAGATTCATCTCTGTTTGCTTCTGAAGTTAATATGGCTTCTTGGATTTCTGCTATTCCACAGCACGATTTTATGTGGCAGTACGATTTTTTTTTCCTTTCCTTTTTTTTTATTCCCCTCGAAGTTTGTCAATGACTTCTCATCTTACTTTCACTGCTTAGCTTTTAATTGTCTTATACAAAACCTTTTGACATGTCTTGCAGAGGCAAGTTTGAAATTCAAAGGAGTGGAGGACTTCCATTTACTTGTGATGGAATGCAAGCACACTTATCAACTCATGCCTCGGATAAAGTTCTAGAAGTAGTGCGGAAACTGCCTCGAAAATTATTGTTGGAGGAAGCACCTCGATTGACCATGTGGCCCACTCAATTCATGAAAAGTCATGCCACCGAAGATAATATTGCTCTCTACTTTTTTGCAAAAGACCTTGATAGGTTTGTGAATGTATTTCTTTTTGTAGAAGAGCTAACTTTCTTTCAGATAACTTAAAGTTTTTTACATGCTTCTTGTGCAGTTATGAAGGAAGCTATAAGAACTTGTTGTATAGGATGATTAAGAATGACTTCGGCCTCAAAGGGAATTTTGGGGGGGTTGAGCTTTTAATATTCACTTCTAACCTACTTCCAGAAAAATCTCAGCGTAAGAATTTGATCATTACATTCAAAATGAAAATTGCATGGACATTTTTTGGCTAAATCTTACGGAGTTTCAACATTGCAGGGTGGAATAACATGCTGTTTTTATGGGGTGTATTTAGAGGATCACGACAGATTCCAGCTGTATCTGCATCTGAGAATTTGTTCCCCCTTGGAATGTCAAGTATATCTGCGTCCTTGGTATCTTGTAATACCCAGCAAACCTCAAAGTCCAACACTTTGCTTGACTCAAAGGCAGTTACTTCTGGAAGAATGGTTGAAGTCTGTGAAAGCAAATCATCTTCTTGGGAACTGAAACCCCCGGATTTACAAACAAGTTGTAGTAAACATGTGGGCAGAGTTGATGACCAAATAAAAAGGGAATGGTTCTCCAGAGCAGACACATCTCAGGTAAATTTGTTGCCTATGCTTTTTTGTTAATATCTGGCCATTAAAAAGGAGTGGAAAAAAAAAAGTAGAGAGGAAGGCAGATTTGAAACTGTGGTTTGTCTCCTTGAGTCTATTGCCCTTGTCTGAAAGTGTCTCCTTATGTTGCCTTTGGCACGCTAGCAGAGGCACCCCCACTGGAATGGGGATGCGTGACTGGTGTGCCAAAGGGAGCATTAGTCTTTCTTTTCTTCAGAAGTTGATGTCATATTTTCTTTCTTTTTTTTCCAAGGCATTGATCAACCTTTCATAAGAAAGTTGGGAATAATTATCTTTGCAGAATGTACGATATAATTTCAAGCAATGAGTCGCTTGTGCTGTTGTTTGGATCTCCATGTATAATGTTGTCGCTAATGATACGCTGTTTTGATTGCTGAATTTTGCGCTCTTTTATTTTCTTCGGTACCTATTAATTTTCTTATTGATGACTAGAGGGCAACTACTGATGATCTGGCGTTTACTGCAGAGAGAAGAAAGAGAGTTGAAGGGAAGACCTGAAATTGATCTCAACTATTCTCTTCAAGAAAGCCAAGAGTATTCTGAAGACTGTTCAAAGGCTAATGGAAGTCATGAATGCAAGAGGTTGAAGAGTTGTATTAACGGAACGAACATAGGTAATAATAGCATTAAAGATACAAATGAGAGTTGTTCCATTGCTATAAATGGCAAAGGTTCTGGCCTTTCTGGTGAGTTCAAGTGCAATGGTACTTACGATATGCCAATGGTATCTCCTCAAGCAGATTCAGTGGGTAATAATTATAGTTGGAAGTCATTGCAGCAGCAAGTTATTTCAAATGAGAGTGGGGATCGGCAAGAACCCAGTGTTTCATGTTTTGAGCTTAAGCTTGGGGTTGAAAGGAGTTCTTCAGATCAGGGAAATGTGCCCCCATTTTTTATGCTGATGGGCAGTAAATATTTAAAAGACGTGAACTCTTCAAGGGAAGCAAGTGCTGACACGGATCTTTCACTCGCTCTTTCCCTCGCATTGCCTTATCCTAAGACAAGCAGTGAAGTTTTGAAACTTGATTCAGAAATGAAGCTACCCATGTGGCCGGACTTGAATACTACACTGTCACTTTTTTAGTGTATCTTCAGACTATTTGGTATAGAATAATAATATGAAAGTGGAGCTGGGACAGTGATTTCATGGTGTAATTATACCTTCGTCACTGGTAGTTTCTAAAATTTAATATGAAGTCATACACAGAAGCTTTCTCACCAACTTATAAATAATAATGTTCACCTGTCAAATAAATTGTTGGTTATTGATATATTTATTTACAATGACCCCCTGATTACTTACAGAAATGGTTTTAAAAAAATGAGTAAAATTTAGAAATATAATGACTGTAAATGATGATTTGATTGGACCACATAGTATAAAGCAAATTAGTATTATCTTGGACAAACAACATAAAGATGCAGGATCAAGGCGAATGCGCAAAGCTGGGTGGACCTGCTAGTAAAGCCGGAAACGACGTAGCTGGAAGACTAGAAATGAAATTGCAAAGAATGATGAATAATTAATTTAACATAAAATTATCAAGAATAACGTCATCTGATAAGATTAGGCAAGTAATGGCAGAGTAGGAATTTTTTTCAATTAACTCTCCTGTCGTTTGTTTTTGGCAACTGTGCATTTGAACATGTCATGGAGAAATAATGCGAGAAAGCAGGCAAAGATTCGACGAAAGAATATCCTTTCCCTTAATGAAAATTGCTTTTTAAGCTGGCCCACAGGATGAGTCGAAAGACCAATAATGCTGAGTGGGCACCAGGACATCGGAGGGGACGGAAAATTGACAAGAGACAAATACCAAGCAATGGGCTTAGAAAACAAGGCGATGGCATCGCTGTATTAGCCTGCAATCACCCTAGTATCTGGGGCTGGAAGATTTTGAACGAAGGCCTCTCTTTTCGACTATTTTATCAGTTATATATATATATATATACTGTGTCGACTACTATATATTGGCCACTGAGTCTGAATCTGCATCACCCTTCACCAAACACTCACCGTGAGTCTGTGACAGACTGGAAGTTCGTGGCCTCAGCTTTCTAAATCCTTAATTCTGTCCACATCTCTTAACCAAAAGAAACAATCTATTGAGAACCATTAATATCTCTGTTTCTGTTGCGATGTCTGAAATTCTCTCTCTACGAGACTGGTGGTCGTTCCTTTGTCCTCCAACTCCCTAACCCAACCATTATATTGTGGCTTTCAATCGTAGCCGAAGATTCATTTCACCTTTTTTCTTGTTTTATTCTTTCCTCAGTCTCTCGCCGCCTAAAACCCCTTCGGACAAAAAAAAAAAAAAAAAAGAGAAAGGAACTTCTAAGGGGCTTTTTTTAGGAAATGCTCTATCACTTTCTGGTAGTATTTTGCTCTGTATCTCTTTTACAATTAATTAGTGAACTTTACGGAAATATTTTCCGGACCCCGTTAATGAGTTTTCTAATTTTAATCAGATTTGATCACTTGGGTTGGACTTAACTTCTATCGAATTCGATTCTTTCTCATTGTGTTACATAGTTAAGGTAACATTCCTTGTTGTCGAATATGTTGAATGTAAATGTTTTCATGTTGTTTTATGGGACCCTGTTTTAATATTTCATTTATTTCGCTTATTATGTTTCAAGTTATGGTTTTTAACTCCATTTTATCATATTTTTATTTTCAAGCACTAATTTTTGGTGAACTGTCCCTTGTTGGGCATCTTGGATCGAAATGAATGATTTAATCTTTCAATATAGAACACCAGTTCTAATATGGCGTAAAAGAATTAAGCTTTGGACACGTAGTAGAAGCCTCTGAGATCCAAAGTTACTGTATTTTGGATTCGTTGCTGTATTTTTCATGAAGACCAGTATCACTGGCTTACAACTTGCTCTGATGATTTTCATTTTTTCCCTTAATTAATTGGGGTTTGTGCTTAAATTTCTTGCCCAAGTCATCTCTCATGTTCTTATCGGTTTCTAAATGTGATAAGGGATTTTTTTCTCCCTCTTAAATTATCATTTTATAAGCTTCAGATATTTCAATGCTTTGTTTATGTTTCTTATCGGTTTCTAAATGTGATAAGAGATCTTTTCTCCCTCTTAAATCATCATTTTGTAAGCTTCAGATATTTCAACGCTTTGTTA
Organism: Adansonia rubrostipa; assembly: GCA_038381775.1. Taxonomy (NCBI): domain Eukaryota; kingdom Viridiplantae; phylum Streptophyta; class Magnoliopsida; order Malvales; family Malvaceae; genus Adansonia; species Adansonia rubrostipa. The sequence goes on along the minus strand of JBBYHM010123117.1, from coordinate 25,239 downwards.
ATGTTTATAAATAATATGAGTAAAAGTTTGGAAATATAATAGAAGGCAACCCTCGTTGTTTGGTGATATTATTTATACTTGAAGCATTCAACTTAAACATAAATCAACAACAAATTGAAAATTATTGCCCTTGATGTCTTATGTTGCAAACTTGAAATGAAGTGAAGATTTTCTACCTCGAGGATCTTTTTCGTTAGGTTTTAATTCAATTATGAGGGGAAAAAAACCTTTCCATTTAATGCTTTCGATGCCACTTCAGTAAATTATTTGCTTTACACTTTCACTACATGTTTAACTTCTGCAGATGGTAGACTAAGGACCTAACAGCTGGAACTGTTGGAGGAGCGGCGCAGTTGGTAGTTGGGCACCCTTTTGATACCGTCAAGGTTAAGCTTCAAAGCCAGCCTGCTCCACTCCCTGGGCAACCACCCAAGTATGCAGGAGCTATGGATGCTGTCAAGCAAACTTTTGCTGCTGAAGGCCCAAGGGGTTTGTATACGGGTATGGGAACTCCACTGGCCACTGTGGCAGCCTTTAATGCTGTACTCTTTACCGTGAGAGGGCAAATGGAGGCATTGTTGAGATCAGAACCTGGTGCCATCCTCACAGTTAGCCAGCAGGTTGTTTGTGGCGCTGGGGCTGGAGTTGCTGTTTCCTTCTTAGCTTGCCCCACTGAGTTGATCGAATGCAGGTCAGCATCACGGCTTTTCCTATCAATTTTTGGAGATAGTATCTAATGATCTTTTTTTTTTTTTTTTTTTTTTCTCTTTTGACATTTTCAAGTAAATTTTTGACTTCTTTTGACAAGTCTATGCATTCTGGATGTATGGAGTGCTAACCTGTTCTTTTAAATAATTTTCCCCTTTGTCATTTGGATGGAATAACTATCAACTTATAAAGCCCTCAGACCTCCTATTTACTTCTTGGGTCTTCTGGTGAAAGCAGATCGCAAGCTCAGAAAGCATTGGCAGGCTCTAGCTCAGTTGGTGGCGGTGAAGTATGGAGGGCCAATGGATGTAGCCAGGCATGTTCTTAGATCAGAAGGTGGCATAAGGTGTCTCTTCAAGGGATTGGTTCCCACCTTGGCGCGCGAGGTTCCTGGAAATGCTGCAATGTTTGGTGTCTATGAAGCGCTATAGCAGTACATGGCAGGAGGTCCAGACACTTATAAATTAGGAAGAGGCTCTTTAATTGTGGCCGGAGGTTTGGCTGGAGCTTCATTCTGGTTTTCCGTCTACCCAACCGATGTTGTCAAGAGTGTAATTCAGGTAGATGATTTCAAAAATCCCAAATACACCGGCTCCATTAATGCCAGGATTTTAGCTTCAGAAGGGTTGAGAGTCCAGTACGAAGGATTCGGACCTGCCATGGCACGGAGTGTCCCTGCAAATGCAGCATGCTTCTTAGCATACGAAGTGACAAGGTCTAGTTTAGGCTAATCAATTGCTCTCGCACTCATGTTTAATGACTAAAGGATGATTAAAAGTTTGCCATTGTTATGATACCGCTTTCATCAGAAGCCATTTTCTCTGCCAACGAATTTGGCAATATGTTGACAGGGTCTCCATTCTTCGTGATTGCTGTAACTTCCATTGACTGACTTGGAGGAAAAAAAAACATTCTTTCATCAATTCCCCATCATTTACATTTACTCTTTACTAAAGTATATGTTTTCTTCAGGGGATTTTGCAGATGATTTTATTAAGCGTAGCATAAGAACCGATCCCCCACTTTCCTTTTTTTTTGTGGGTCTGGGAACCAAAAGCAAATCGCTCCGACGACTGGCCATCTCTTATAATAAAACTCTCGAGAAAACTGGCCCATGCTTCTATTTTGTGGGTTATGTTTCGTTTTGGGTCAGAAGAAGCGACCCAGATAGGCCGATGGAGCATTTAGCGGTTGGCCTGTGTATCCTCCATTTCTAGCATTGTCCAGATCTTCGGACCTGTCGTAACGAACTAGCGGATGACTTGCGAGGCAGACTCGATAAGATGACAGAAAAGGAGGAAATATGTAACCGTTCCAGACTTAATAGCTTTACGTAGTTAAAAATCACAACGCTTATTTCAATTAACTAAACTCAAAACCCAGAGCTCACCCTCTAAAATAAAAGAAATGGAAAATGGAAGAAGATCCAATCACTCCTCAATGCCTCTTGTTTCCAGGTTGGATCATTTGGATTTCATTGTGAGTCTCTCCCTCATTAATATATAACATGCCAATAGTAAATTAGTTGCATTTAGCTTCAAATTTTAAGCTTTGGGTTTTTTTTATCTATTCTTTTCTTCGTACAGATGAAATATTTAGAAGGAAAAATAAGTTTGCAGAAAGGAATGGAAAAAGCATGCTTACCATTAGATTTGGCAATGAGGGAAGCTTACTTCAAAGGGTCGTTGTTGGACAGGGTGACATCTCTTGAACATAGACTTTTTCAGGTAAAGCAATGGTTTTCTTAATATCATCGCCAGTTATTGAGATTTAATGGATTTTAAATCAACAATTACTGCATAAATAGAAGTATTTGAGGTCGTTTCAAGCTTTCAAGGATGGTATTCGTCGTGCATGTCACAAATCTCGGTAAATCATTCTAAAATTGCTGCTTCATATAGAATTGGGATTTTGACAAAGAGTATATTGGGATGAATAGAAAATTTGGATAATTGGATTCTCCTTTTCATGCTAAGTATTATATATTTTTATAAATTTTGACACATTAATAATTCATTTTATATTGATTTTAACATGTTTGTCAATTCATATTTTGTCGTGTTTAAATTTTTTGTGACGTATAATCTTGTCCTGGCTAATATTATCAATTCTACTTGCTTCGTAATAAGATACCTGCTTTTCAATCGTTCTTTTTTTTTTATAGCTAATTTGTTAAAAACTACATTCGCTTAAAACACCATGGCTATATCTTATTCTCTCAAATAGATGCAAAGTGCAGCAGACTGAACTATTCTCTTTCCATGGTCATGTAAAAGTAGGTACCAGAAGATAATATTATGATGATTTTCTCTTTCATTGACTTGCATACAGTAATTTCAGCAACTAAGATACAAGGATTTTAACATCATAAAGTTACATATTTTCTAGCAAAAATGTTTTCCAAAATTGACAAGATTTTCACGATCTGGCTTATGTAATCTTTCTTATTCTCGTTGTAGCTATGCTTTGAGTTGGAATGTAGTAGCACTTCTAGCACCTCAACATCGACATCTGGTTGTGCATCTTCCATTCGAGGATCCAGAGGACAACAAACAACATCTCGCTCATTACAAACTTTCACCAACCCAAATCAAGTTCACAAACAGGAATCTCGTCAGCTCCTGCTTACCAGGTCTGAAATTCAGGTAAACGATGCCTATTCTTCTCGCACCCACAAAGGCCAAAATAAAATAGAACTATTGTCATATTTTGAACAGGAAGAATATGAAACAACGCTACCACAAAAGAAGAAAGATCCAAATATTCTTACGCAGCAAGTTGGGAACGGAAGGAGCAGCAAGAAAGAAAAAATATACAAAAGTGGGAAAAAGGTATCTCCCAAATGGTCACATTGGAAAATATTGGGTTGCTAATTACCCAGCCTTTTTCTTTTTCTTCAACTTCGTTTGCATTTCCGTTGACACATTTGGATTTGGATATCCTAATTTCAATTTTCTTAATGAATTTTGTCCTTTTGATCGCTATAATCTCAGCTATGCTAGGGTTGCAATGAATTATTAAGATCTTGTAGGTGCATTACAACAAAGAAAAATGTTTTTAAATGAATTTGACATTGTTGATTTGCCAGGGATTCCAAAGAGTAACTGTGGCTTAAGAACTGAACCTTTCAAAAAGTACATGGAACCCAATACCGTTCCAAATAGATTTGGGTTTAATTTTAACATAAAGCTTTTCATGATTTTAATAGAGATTTTGTAAGCGAAGTACAGAAAAATGTTCAAACTCTAGGTTACTCCATTCAACTATCTTCTAGGTAAATCCTAGGCAATTTCAAGATCAATACGAGGGACAATGAAACATCTTTGGGCAAAATTTGACATAGCCTAAACTCTAACATCATTAACCTTTCTTTTCAATAACATGAAAAAATGAATATGAAGAACGCTTGAATATCTCATCGCCAAATGCCACTTGATTGAAGAAGAATTTTAACTGAAACTAATTAGGATTTAATCCACAACAGTACAAGTACACAAGAATTTTTCAACAAGATTGCCTACCTATAAACTTTTTATGCCTGTGATCCTACCTACTTAAAAGTTACAGCTCCTATCCAGATGTCTAACTGAGTTATCTTAGCTCCACTATTTCCTAAGTAAAATTTGATAAAGAATACAAAAGGCATTGCAGCTGTTAAAAAGCCAAAGTTCAAACAACTTAGGGAGTGGCTATTCAAATGACCAAAGACAACAAAAAGAAGAGTTTTAAGAAAACCCTTACACCAGCAGTATACAATATATTTTCACAATTGAACATCCATGAGAAGGCATGAAGGTGGTCTCCCAATTCCTCAACAAGCATGGAATTGACGAGAAGGATAATGTCATAACTTGGATTATTAATCCCTCCATCTTGGACTTGGGAAGGGAAAAAAACCAGAAGGTGACAATGGAAACACGAGACCAGGGGAAGGTGGAGGTTGAGGGCCAGGACCTAAAATCCCTGACTGACCCATGGGTGAGAAAGCAAAATTGGGCGTCATTGGAGGAAATTGAACCGCGGGAGAAAGCAAAGGGTAAGGTGATCGGGGAGACAAAAGGAACTGAGAAATTGGCGAGGGTAAAAGGGCAGGCCCATTCACAAATGGTGATGGAAGATTGGGCACAGGACCATTCATTCGTGGAGAAGGGAGATTAGGCATCAGTGGTACAGATCCATTTACTCCTCTTGGGGCAGGGAGAGCGGACATTGGTGGATTAGGAAGTAAGCCAGAAGATGGTGGCGGACCATGAGGTTGACCTGGAACTTGAGGCTGTAGTTGAGGTTGAACTTGTTTTCCAACTGGACTTGGATCTATGAGAGAACTCTGAAGGTATCGCATATAAGCAGAGATAGGAGATTCGGCTGTGTTTGCCCAAACAGCATCTCCAGGTATCATAGGTTGCATCATCGTAGGTGATGGTTGTCCATATTGACCAGGTCTAACTAAGCTATTGTTATAAGGAGCAGGAGGGGGAACTGGAGCTGGTGCATGAGCGGGGGCAGGGGCAGGAACTGGGGCTGGAGATGGAATATGGGGCCGATTGATTGGTGTCAATGGTGGAGGCCTAATTTTCTGCAACCTCGTACTTTGGGGTTTGGGAGGATTCTGTGGGGGCCTGGGCAAAGGATCATTCCGTGAAGGTGAACCAGTGAGCTGCTGAACAATGTTCCTGAAATCATTCTTGCTTATGTTGTAAACCTGAGGCTGAGGCTGCTGCCTAGCAGCATTATTAGCAAAATTAGGTTGATGCAGCGGACTCTTCTTTATATTCTTGCCGATCTTGTTCACACCCAGATGATCATTAAGCCGATTCTTCGAATTATCCATTTCAAAAAGAAAAAAAAAAAACAACCAAACTGCAACACACTAATCCCAATTTTTCCAAACAAGTCAAACCATTCAAAAGCTTCAACCGAATATCCCAGAACCTTAAAATCCAAGCTCAAGCACCAGCTAGCAATCTTTCAAAACAGCAACCTAAAATTTTACATAAGCTGTAAAAAGCCCTAACCACGAACGACTGTTGATTTTCTCGAGATATCCACAACGGTGCAGTAATTCAAAAGCTTCAAACTTTAGGATTCCCAGTTCAAACAATCAGGACTCTTCACAGTAATATAAGCACAGAACGAATCAATCTCCAACATAAACCAAATCCCTACACCTGATTCATTCAACAAAAAAAAAAAGAGCAACCTCTGCTTCCAACCCAAAACCCTAAAATCTAAAATTCTTCAACTTTGTCCATCAAATTGCCTCAAAAGCCTAACCTCAGCTTCCTGCATCATAAAAGTTTTAAAAAAAAAAAACCGCTATCAACCCACCAAACTTTCCCCTAAAAAGTAAATCCCAGATTACCAGACAACAATTAAGATCAAACATCTGTAAAATAATTAGCTCCAAAAATCAAACCCCACATCATAAAATTCAATAAATTTCCCAATAAAGAGATCAACAAAAAAATACTTCAGGTAAAAAGCGAAAAAATGAAAATAAAAATGAGTCAAATAAAAAATTACCCATGGCCGTGAAGATCTTCTTCGTCTTTCTTTCTTTCTCTTTTGAAATGATCCTCTTTCCTTTTCTAAAATCAGAACAAATGAATTCAAACGGAAAATCAAAGGAAACGAAAGGAAAGTAAACCCAAGGAGCTAGCGAGGGAGACACTGTAGACTGACGCGCTTGGTGGGTCAAATCTGAATATGAATTCAATGACCACCTTCTCTTTTTTTTTTTTTTTTAAGGAGGGGGGGTTGTGAGTGTGTGGGTCCACTCATCCACTTCATGATCATCTTTGCCAACTCAGTATTTTGACTTTTATTTCTTCCTTAATTGAAGATTTAACATGTAGTGAATAAATATTTTTCAACTTTTCATGTCTTAGTTTACTTAACGCTCTCATGGTTAAAAAATGTTTTAGCATATAAAAGAAGATGGAAGTTTCGCAGTCAATCGATTTGAACGCCAACAGGAAGGGAAGTGTTGTTAGCCACGAGAGAGACTCCAAAGCCCAACAAGTAGGGGCATCCACATATATGTGTTCATACTGTTCAAGCAGTGGGGAAGACAAAGAGTGAGGCTAGGCTGGCATCTTCCAAGGATTACCTTCTCCAACACCAGGACGTTCTCAGCCGACGACAACGGTTTGGACCTTCCAGTGGCTACACTGTACAATACTTTCCAAAAAATAGTATTTGCAGTATTGCGATTGCCGTTTGTTTTTATTGGGAGGCATAGGCCGACGCCATTTCAGCTCTGGTCGTCCCGTATGAAACATATTAAAAATGGATGTGCCTAGAGAATTAATGTCCTTTGCCCGCCTGCACCTTGGGCATCCTATTGAATGTGTCCTAAAGAAGTAATATCAAAGGTTTTTTTTTTTTTTGTTGGAAATTCTGATTAATACACCTCCAGCATTTTAGCTTAGATATCAAGGAAATTCAAATCAATTCGTTTCAATAAAAAAGGGATGAACACAACTGTCAATCCATCGTGTGCACTTAACAACTGCAAATTAAATGTCCTTGATGTTTCAGGGTGATGAACAACTGTGAATCCATCGTGTGTCATGGATGTAAAGATCCAGCTCTGTAAGTCAAAGATGGTCTCAACAAGATGCTACGACTTGATTCAAACATTGAATGCCAAATTTACCTCGCTTGCTTGCCTTGAGAGGATCATTAGTTGTACATAGACTCAGAATTCTTGACAACCAAATTTAGAATTGGTTTACCCGTCTTTGCGGGATCATCCATCCCAATGATTCTAAATTCATACCAAAAGCTGTATAATTAGCCACTTTAAACTTACCTGTAAATTCCAATCTGTTTGCTCTTATTTTTTTCATCACCCATTGGCTTCAAGCCATTAAAACCTCAATGGAAAACACCTTTTTTTTTTTTTCGAATCCCACTAATTCCCTTTTCATCTCTTTCTGATCTTGGTCAAAGAATATTCATTCGTAAGAGGATAAAAAAGAAATAAAAGCCATGAGTCTCAACTGCTTGACTTGCCAGATCCTGCAAAGAACAGATTCAAACAATGATAGGGATCATTATCATTGTGGTAAAGAAAAGGATAGCAGGAAAATGTTTTTTAAAGAAAGGGTTGGTAGAAGTTGGTCAGGTATAAGCCCCGAAGCTTATGAGCAAATCAGAAGTGATGAGCCAACGTCGGTATTTGCTTCAAGGGAGATAAAGAAGGGTCATCGCCGGCTAAAGACAATTGGTACAACATACGGAGCCGTGGCATTTGAAGCTGGCGACGGTGAACCTAGGCTGATGAGGAGCTCTGGAATGAGGAGGGATTGGAGCTTTGAGAAATTGAGCAGAGAAGTTCAAATTTCATCCACCTTATTTCCTTCAACTAATTAACAAGAAATTTTTTCAGAGTTCGTTTTAAGCATGGGACCTTATTTATTTCATATTTTCAACTACTTGGAGTGAAGAACAAAAGCCAAAAGCCAACCTCAGACCATATCAGAATTCAGAAGCAAAGGGTATTTAATATTTTCATCATTTGTAGTTGAATGCCTAGCAAGAACCCTATTCCCATTAATTTTCGAATCATTAAACCAGACAACGGAGCTTGTCTCAAACAAAACATGTGGCTTTCCGGAACATTCATTCTTTACTTTAGTTCTCCTTAAAAATTCCCTCGACAAATGTCATGCTTTTTTTAATATATACATATATATATATATATATATGGAATTCTTTTTGTTTCAAGGATTCTAATCTGCGATTATGAGTAAAAAAAAAAAAAGAAATCTAGAATTGATGCCTCTGCTTTATCACTGCATTCGTTTAACAGAACCTGGAATTTGGTATATATTTGTAAAGAAACTCCTAGTACTGGACTACAAGTGCTTCAACAGTTACTGAACTGAAAGCCTATTTTACGGTTCCATTAACTTAATCTTCCATCTCTTCTCTTATTGGAGTAATTTCTCATTAATAGACAAAATAGAAATTATTATTTGGCTGAATTGAAGCAAAACACGAAATAAACTTGTTTCAATTTCTTGACTTGTCTTGTAAACTAAAAAAAAAAAAGTTGTGGACTTTTGGTAGAATTATAAATTAAAGTAGGTGATGAAGTGTGCTAGAATCAAGATCCTGCAAGTTCATCCTTAACTTAGGAACTAAATCAGGGGGATGGCTTAGCTTTGAAAAAGCTTACGGTTGAAAGGTCTGCCTACTTTGCTTTGGACCCTTCTACTTTCAGATTAATTAAACAGTATTGACCTTTTGCTTTTAGCTTTACAAGTAAAAATTAATTAAGAAGTACGCACCTTTTTCTTTTTTGTATTTTCTATTTATGAAAAAAAAAAAAAGCAAATGATAAAAGTGTAAAAATAGATTTAACTGATAAAAATAAAATAAATTAATAAAAATTTGATTTTTAATATATATATTTAAAAAAATGATCAATAATGTTTCGCGCATCAAAGGCAAGCGTGATGCAGAAAGGCAGGTTTTTCACATTCAGTCCTCAAGAGGTATAAAAGCTTTTTTCTTATGACAAATGTCGGTGCATTTTTAGCATAGAAAAATTATTGTTAGATATCGCTGAAAAGATATCAAAAACAGGGAACCAAAATACCTAAGTCCTGAAAGGAGAACTAAAATGAAAGTGAAAAACGTAAAAGCACCAACATCCCCAAAAGTGTATTTTCAACAAAAATGGTGGCAAGCACGTAAACTCCCAAGGAAAGTCCAGGAAACGCGACTACCAAGAACAACAACAAAAGCATGTGAAGGAAGGAAGGCGGGGGTACAAAGAATGAAGTAAATCTCAAACAAGACATCCAAATTCTCCCTTTGTTCTTGTTAAAACAGCCTCCAAAACTAATGACGTCCTAAGCGCCTTAAATGGTTTCCATGCATGCTTCATGTCCCAGGATGATAACAACAAACTGAAAACATGATAATAAACTCGGAACATTTTCATTCAGTTTCATGTTCAAAATGCAAAGCAAGCTATATACATTAAATTGGAGACACACTAAAAGGCTTAAACACCAAAAAAAAAAAAAGAAAAAAAAGCTATTTTCACTTGATTGGAGCTCACCAATATTATTCAGTCCTGAAAATTATGGAAAATCAACCAACATGCTAACCAGTTAAGCTCCTCTTGGATTAAGATCACCTCTCAAACTATTATTAATTATACTAAAGACTACTAGGAAGAAGATAGATCAACATTTTACAGAGCTTGTGCTACCGGGAGCCTTAAAATGTCCCAGAGCCCTGCAGCCATTTTAAACATTCAATCAAGCTCTATCCCAATTGCTTGTACAGATCAAGCTCTGCTCAAGAATCTCTATCGTGCACCTCCAAGTTTGAACGTTAGGGCTGTCCTTAGCTGCTCATGTGTGAAAAAACGGCTTCCCATCTTCACAGTGGCTTGCTGGATCATCAAGTCTTTCACTACTGATACACTAGCGTGGTGCACATCGAGGTCTAATTCCTTCAAGGCAGACATTACTCTTGCTGCTGGGTGGTTCTTTTTACTACATTGGATTTGAATCATTGCATCCAATCCAATGATCTTCACATCAATATCCAAATCTATCAATTTATTGCCAAGTTGGTTCGACATCTTGTCTAGATCAGGTGGTGCTGGCACAGAACGAGAGTTTTTACTTGCCAATTCTTTCTTCATTGCCTCTAATTCCTTCTGCAACTCTTCTTTCTCCGAATCTGCATTCTGTAGCTTTGACCTAAGCTCGTTAATATATGAAATAGCATCACCCAAGAGTGATGCTTTATCCATCTTCGACACATTAGGAACCACAGCACGCAGGGCATAAAACTTCTGGTTAAGCTTCTCTCTTCTTTGACGCTCTGCTTCAACATGATTCAGAGGCTCCTCTCTCCCATTAGCTGGTTTTCTCCCTCGTTTTCGAGGCCTCTTTTCAGGCTCCACAACTCTGCTACTATCGGCCTCCTTGACAACAGAGGCTTCAAGATCAGAGTGATCTGAATCCCCAGCACCACCACTTGATTTAACGACACCAGAAGAAGGCAAAATAACACCAGAAGTAAACGAAAGCATCCCTTCTTCATTACTCCCTCGTGAAGCAGGCGAACGCTTCTTATTCTCAACCACATACTGAGAGTTCCCTGAAAGCAAATTCCCTTTCCCACTTCTCTTACTCTCACCAAAATTCAATATCTCCCCGGATTCTGGTTTTAACATATGGGTAGATGAATTCCCATTCCTCACACTGCTACTGCCATCAAAGCCATAATCGGAAAAATTCAAGCAGAAACTCTGCCCCTGCTGATGATTCTGCTGCTGCTGCTGCTGATTTCCGAGAGGAATAGAACTCGGGTTCTCAGTTAAACTACTCGAACTGCGATTGTCACATAACTGAGTTGACTTCTGAATCTGCTGATTCTGATTGCTAGTATTATTGTTGTTGCCGTTGTTACTGCTTTCCTTAAGTTCCACTCCAATATTTGGATCACTAATCCAAAGTGAAGAGGGATCGTTTTCGCCTTGATCAGCAGTGTTAGTACTCATAGACCAAGAACCAGATTCAATTCCAAAATTGAAATTAAACAAAACCCGAACCTTGTTCATTAGATCTGAGCTTTGCGTGATAAGTTCCGCTGATCCCAATTCAACAACCCCGTTTGTGGTCGGTATACAAACAATCGTTTGCAGACCGAAACCCTGTCCTTGCCTCGCTCTCTCGCACATCGAACTGGCTAACCGGTCCGACCCAGCAACCCAAACCGGACTCGAATTGAAAAAAGCCTGCCCCGGAAGCCCGCTGCCGTTGACGAAAGACTGCGTCATGGATACTAAAAAGAACCACTCGGTGTCGGTGACTTCTTCGTCGACGGCATCGTCGGCGGGGGCTGTGGATCCGGAAATCAAAGAGTTAAGTTCTCTAAGCACTTTCTTACGGTACTGTTGCTCCGCAACTGAAGATGAGGAAGCTTTCAACTTTCCTTTCCCTTTATCTTCTTCACCTTTGTAATACCCATCGCCCCAGCCGAGTACGGCAGTTGCCGAGAAATCGTAAGAGGACTGCCAAAAAATAGCGTAAGTCCAGCACTCGCGGGCGCCTTCGATGAGGGCTTGGAGACGCTGCTGAAGAGATTCTTGATTGAGGAGAGAGTGGGATTGGGCTAGGGATGGCTTTGAAGGATCCAGCCCAGCAGATGCAGGAATAGCAGCAGCAGCAGCAGCTGGTGTGGAAGTAGAAGCAGAGGATTGCGGCGGCGGCCATAAACCAGAAAGATCAGTGCTCATGAAAGCTTCCATAACCGATGCATTCTCGTCAGTCCAAAGATTCATCGTCGGCGCTAACTGATAGTCCGTCATTCCATAAGATTTCGCCAGATTTGATTCTTTTTTCTTTTTATCCCAAAGGAATTTGTTTTTGTGGTTCGGAAGAAGAAGAAAGCAGAGAAGGTGGGGGATTTAGGGATTAGATTATTCAGGGGTGCATGTACCTCGGTTTGGTTTGGGAATTTATTTGGATGATTTTGAGCTGATTTTTTTTTTTTTTTAGCGAGTGGATTAAAAAAGGGTGGTTTCTACGAAGGGGAGGGATGAGCCGATTAAAGGGGTAAAAATCCAGCGCATGGAGCAGCTTATAGGGTTTTTAAGTTAGCTCCCTCTCTCGGCTCAGCAGCTTATGGGCTTACTGTAAGTCACGTGGCGGCGTTTGGTTGGTCATCGCCCAGAGGCTTAACTGGAGTTTGATAAGTGTCAATTTAATGGAATTACTGAACCTCACTTGGTTACTAACTTACTGTGAAACTCGTAATAGTAGAAAAACTAGGTAAGTTTTAATTTTTT
>JBBYHM010123011.1:0-39047 GCA_038381775.1 Adansonia rubrostipa | reverse complement strand
TGATTGGATTTAAATTTATAACTCTTGTCTTCTTGTGATGTCATGCATGATTTCATTGATTTCTATAGATATTTTGAGTGATATTCGTATATAATACATAAAATTATACCATAAAAATTAACTATAAGAACTAAATTATAAAAATTAAAAATTATATTTTTAAAATAAAATTTCAAATAATCAATTTAATTCAATTTAATAATAAAAATAACTTTTTATGTACGAGGGAAAAATCAAAATAGCAAACTTGCAAAATTTTACGAGAAAAAAACTTTTACCGAGAAAAATTGTTACATGTAAAAATTGTAAAAATAAAAATTTTAAAAAAATTGATTTAATGTGAATTAAACAACAATATTTGAAGAAATTTTAAAAATTATAAACTCAAAAAATTTCTATTGAGGAAATTTATAGAGTGGAAAAATCTGTATCTCATTAATAGAAAAAATACTAAAACTCATTAAATAAATGAAAATTTTAAAAACTGATTTAATATGAATTGAATAATAATATTTAAAGAATTTTAGAAATTATAAAATTAAAAAAATCTCACCGAAAAAATTTACAGGAGTATAAAACCTGTATCTCGGTAATAGATAAAATTCTAAAACTCATAAAATAAATTGAATTTTTGAAATCTGATTTAGTATCAATTAAATAATAATATGAGAAGAATTTTAAAAATTATAAACTAAGAAAAATCTTCTCAAAAAAATTTACGAAGTAGAAAACTCCCTATTTTGAAAATAGAAAAAAATTGTAAAACTTTTAAAATAAAATGAATTTTGAAAAAACTGATTTAATGATGGTTAAATGAAAATATTTAAATAATTTAAAGTTCAAAACTTGAGAAAATTCTACCGAAAATTTTACAGATTAAAAGAAAACTCGTATTTTAGGACCAAAAAATTTCAAAGAATACATTAAAACTTATAAAAATCAATTAAATAAAATATATTGTCCAAAATATTGATTTACAAAATGGTAAAGATAAAAATTTAAAATTTAGAATAATTTTATCAAGAAAAACTTCACAAGTATAATACTCACTATACTATGAAAAATTCAAAATTAATTACAAAATAGACAACTTGACATCTTGTGGTATAAAATATCAATATGAATTTTTCCATGAATATTTTTACTTTTTTGGATTGCATATTAGCATGAATACTGCTCAAGTTTCGATAAAAATATACGATGGTCAATTTTCAAGCTTTACAAAAAAATCTCAAAAAAATCATGAAAATGGAAAATTTGGCCGTGACATTATCTGCAAGAATGATTTTTTGAATTCAAAAGAAAATATTTAAAACCTCCTTTTGAATATTTGTCTTTTCATCCAGATCAGTCTTCGAATGGTATTTTTTCGTCAAGTGAACTTACGGCTATCCAAATTAGGACTAAAAAGGACTTAAAAATGTTTTTTTATTTGAAAAATATCAATCCCGATGAGGATGACCGTTAGGTTCTTGATCTCAAATTTTCATGATCATTGGAAACGAGATTCAGACAAAATTAGGTGTTTATACTTGGTCATATTCTTCACAATTTAAGCCTTTTTAGCTCCTTCTATACAACTCCTTTCACTGATTGGTATTGGTGCTAAATTAAGAGGTGCAATTGGGTTAAAACCATAGACCACCTCAAAAGAAAAATGCTTAGTAGCACTATTTACACTACGATTGTAAGTGAACTCTACATATGCCAAGCACTCATCCTAATTCATTAGGTTCTTGTTCACCACCATCCTAAGCCAAGCTAAAAATGTTCTATTCACCACCTCGGTTTGCCCATTAGTTTATGATGACAAGCTATGCTAAATAATAACTTGGTTCCAAGCTTCTTCCATAAAGTCTTCCATATATAGCTTAAAAACTTAGCATGATGATAAAAAACAATGCTCTTGGGTATCCCATGTAGTCGAACTATTTCTTTGAAGAACAAATCAACTACATGACTGGAATCATCAGTTTTGTGGCATGGAATGAAGTGTGAAATTTTTAAAAAGTGATCCACGACAACCATTATTGATCCTTTCCTTGTGGTGTCTTAGGTAAACCTAAAACAAAATCCATGGTTATATGCTCCCAGGGATGTTCAGGCATGGGCAAAGGCATTTATAACCCTTGTGTCATCTCCCTACTCTTTTCCTTTTTGCACATGACACATCTTTTTATAATTCTATGAACATCTCGGTTCATTACTGGCTAATAATAGTGTGCTTTCAATGCTTCTAATGTCTTCATTTCACCAAAGTGTCTAGCAAGACCTCCACTATAAGCTTTACACACCAAAAGCTCTCGAATTGAATAAAAAGAAATGCATAATTAGCTAGACTTGAAGAGAAATCCTTCATGTCAAAAATTATCCTCTTTTGCTCTCTTCGTGCACTCTTCATAGATTTTTGCAAAGTTTGCATCTCTTTTTATAATTCTATCATCAAATCAAACCCTATTAATCTTATATTAAGCATTGAGATTAGTGCATACCTTTATGAAATGCATCAACTACGATGTTGACATTCCCTTTCTTTTACTTGATTACATAGGAAAATATCTTTAAGAACTCCATCTACTTGGCATGTCTCTTATTCAACTTGCTTTGCCCCTTCAAATGTTTCAATGACTATATGAATCGCAAACTCTTTAGGCTATAAGTAATATTGCCAAGTTTCCAATCCCTAAATTAGTGCATAAAACTCCTTATCATAGGTTGAGTATTTAAGACAAGAACCACTCAACTTCTCACTAAAATAGGTAATGGGATGCCTATCTTGCTTAAGAATGGCTCCAATCCCAGTTCTTAATGCATTACACTTTACTTCAAAGGTTTTAGAGAAATCGAGTAATGCTAGCATGGGAGCCAAACTTAACTTCTCCTTAATCAAGTCAAAACTTCGCTGTGCTGCTTTAGTCCACTTAAACTCTATTTCTTTCCTTATGCACTCAGTCAAAGAAGCTATAATGGTGCTGAAATTTTTCGCAAAGCATCTATAAAAGGACACCAAACCATGAAAAATTTAGACTTCAGTAACATTATGGGAATTGGCCACTCTTTGATATCTTTAACCTTGTCTTCATCAACCTCCACTCCATTTTGGGAAATGATATAGCCAAGAAAAACTAGATGATCCTTGCAAAAGGTGCACTTCTTGAGGTTGGCAAATAGATTTTCTTTTCTAAGCACTTTAAACACCTTTGTAAGATGCTTTATATGTTCATCAAAACACCTGCTATAGACAAGTATGTCATTAAAATAAACAACAACAAAATTACCAATGAATTTTCATAAAACATGATTCATTAGCTGCATATATGTACTAGAGCATTGGAAAAGCCAAGGAGCATGACTATCCATTCATACAACCCAAACTTAGTCTTAAAGGCTATTTTCCATTCATCACCTTTCTTCATTCGAATTTGATTGTATCCACTCTTGAGATCAATCTTTAAAAAGATAGAGGAGCCATGTAACTCGTCCAATATGTCATCAAGCCATAGGATAGGATAGTGGTATCTAATTGTAATCTTGTTAATAGCTTAGCTATCTATGCACATGTGCATCGATCTATCTTTCTTAGGCACCAAAAGAATAGGTGCTGCACATAAACTCATGGATTTTTTAACAAAGCCCTTCTCTATCAACTCCATTACTTGCCATTGGAGCTTCTTAACTTCTTCTAGGTTGCATCGATATGCTGGTCTATTTGGCAAAGTCAAACCAGGTATGAGATCGATCTGATGCTCTATTCCATAAATTAGTGGTAACTACTTTAAAAGTTTTTTCGAGAAAACATCCAAAAATTCCTTCAAATCTTATCCAATTTTAGATGGACAGCTCTACCTTCCCCTAAAATCTCTTTAACTATCAACAACTAAACAATCTTATTGGATAGTAGAGCATGTTTTACCTACCCTTTGTTGGTAAATAAGCTCTTCTTCATTACTTTATTGATCACCAAATAGTCTTACATTACCTGGCAAAGACTGAGAGGTGTCAATACCACACGTTTACCATCCTTAGAAATAGAATAGGTGCTTGCACACCCATGATGCACAATGTCTCGATCAAATTACCAAGGTCTTCCAAGAAGCACATGGTTAGCATTCATTGGTACCACATAACATGTTACTTCATCCTTATACCTTCTTATGGTAAATGGCACCTTCACTTGTTCTGCAACCCTTAGGTCTCCCTCGTTGTTTAGCCATTGCAAATGATAAAGACGTGGATGCTTAATAGTAGTGAGGTTTAATTTATTAACCAATGTAGTAAAGGCTACATTAGTGTAACTCCCTTTATAACTAATTAAACCACACACCTTGCCTTTAATGTCGTAATGGGTGTGAAAGATATTCTCCCATTGTTCCTCCTCTTTCTTTGATTATATGGACAGATTGTGATGATGACAAGCAATTCTCCTTCTTTAGGAGGTGTGACTTGCTCTTTTTCTGCTTTTTCTTTTAGATCTAATTCATCTTCACTAACAAATTTTTCAACTGATTCATGAATGATCATTACCTTTTTGTTAGGATATTAAGAAGCTCTGTGTCCATGCGGAGGCACTTAAAACACTTGATGTTATGGCTTTTTGTTAACAATTAGGAGTTTTTAACCTTTTTTCCCTTTTTCAACTAGGGTCACCGTACTAGGATCCTTCTTTTCTTCAGGTTTTGTGACTATTTTGGAGATACAAAATGAAGAAGAAGATGAGGTGTAAGGTTTACTTACCCTAGATGAGCCTCTCTTACACCACTTTCAATCTTCACAGCCAATGTAAGCATATCATCCAATATGGCATATGCTTGTAACTCCACTAAATCTGTAATCACCTTATGCAACCCACTAATAAATCTTGCAATGCTTTGTTCTTATAGATTACACTGTATCATTGGCATCTCAAACTCTTTCACATAATCCTCAGCATAATAGGTTCTTTGTTGCAAAGTTTGCAACTTAAGGAATAGCTCTTGCTTATATTATTGAGGTGTAAACCTCTTTTCCAGAAGCCTCTTCATAAGTCTCCATGTCGAGACTAGATTTTCTGTTTCATTTCTTCTTTGCGCCTTCAGATTCTCCCACCATATATTAGCATAATTAGTAAACTCTGCAGCTACGAGTTTTACCTTTTTAGCCTCAGTGTATTCTTGACACTCAAAGACTTTCTCAACACGTTACACTAACTCTAAGTACTCTTCAGGAAGGCTTGTTCCATGAAAATGTGGAATCTTTATCTTCGCTATCAGTGTTGCCTTTATGCTTTTTTAAGTTCATCTTCTACGACCGGATCATCATAGTCATCACCCATATCATGATTAAACCATCGTTGTTGTAGCTGATTACGTTGTCATTGATTCATGCCTTTTTCCACCATATGCATAAGTTCATCCATATGTGTACAAAGTTCTTCGTTATTGCATTCAAAGTCTACGAGATGAGCTTGTTCAAAACTTATTCCTTGCTACAATTTTGGATTTGGTGGTGTATGGGTCTCACTACTTTTTGACATGGTGTTTATCACTCTAAAACCTCAAAAACCTTAGTTCTAATACCAATAATGATAAGCCATATAAGAATAAAACTCAATTAAAATAAGTCTCTAATGGTTCAAAATGAAAATAGAAGGAAATAAAATCTAAAATCTAAAAGTTGAAAGGATTGAGGGAATAAACCTTGATTGATTGATAAGAATCCTCAGCATAATCAATGCAAGGGTTGGATGCCACTTGTAGGGATAAGAAACCTAAAAGATAAGTCTCACAAACTTGCCACTAAGAAGATTTTGATAAGAGAAAAGAATTGAAAATAATCAGTTACTTTATTAATCAACTCTGAATGTCCCAAGAACATGTATAAGGTCCCCTATTTATAGTAGAGGATTTGGCCAAAGGCCTTTACAAGAAAAGGAAACTAAGTCCTAAATAATTAATTAAGGTACTGCTTGCTCACAAAAAAATAAAATAGTTAATGGAATTAATTTCCATACAAGTTTAGGAATTAGAACCTTCTTAAAAAACTGAAATCCTTAAAGATTAAGTAATAATCTGCATACTAAAATTTTTCTAAGTTGGATGCTACTGACTTTCTTGCTCAAGTAAACTTCTAGAATCTTTAAGGATCTTCCTGATTGAGCACATGATACAACAAGTTGACTCTTTTAGCCCTTGATTGTTTGATTATGCTTGTACACTCAAACTCTTCCTCCTTTAGGCCTGCTAACTTAGGCCAACGATGATGTGGCACATTAGATTCTCATAATAATCTCTATTCCTTTCATGATTCGAATACAAAAACAAATTCCTCTCCTTGGGATACACAATAGCAATGCTTCAGTTTTGCAAAAAACTTTTATTTCCACCATTTCTTAGAAATAAAGTTTATCTACCAAATAAGACAAACTTGGATTCTTATAATAATCTCCATTATTTTCATGATTAGGAACTTTAAACACATTCTCTTCATTAGGATACATGACAAACTTGGATTCTCTTAATAATCTCTATTATTTTTAAGATTAGGCATATAAACACATTCCCTTCATTCGGATACATGATATTGATGCTTTGGTTTTGCAAGAAAAGCTTTTTGTTGCACCATTTTCCATAAAATCAAAGTTCAACCCCCAAATGAGAGAAACCTAGATTCTTATAATAATCTTCATTCCTTTAATAATTGGGATACAAAAACACATTATACTCCTTGGGATACTCGATATTTATCCTTTGGCTTCATAAGAAAAATTTTGTTTCCACCATTTTTCTCAGAAATAATGTTTGTCCTCCAATTAAGTCAAGCTTGGATTCTCCTAATAATCACCATTATTTTTAAGATTAAGCACCTAAAATATGTTATGTTTATTAGGATGCACGACATCGATGCTTTGATTTTGCAAGAAAAGCTTTTCATTCCACCATTATTGATATGATCTAACCAATGCAAAATAACATAGAGGATGTTCCAAAGGATAACATAGATGATGTTCCAAAGGACGTCCAAGTGCTGAGTAAACCTCTTACACGAGCTCGGGCTAAACAACTATAAATAGCTATGTAGGGATTGATCAAAAAGCTTTTCATACAAGAAGTTAAAAATCGAGATGGTGTGAACATGGACTTCAAGTAGGAAGTGGGCTTAAATTGGCCACACTTAGTTAACTTGCTTTAAGCTTAGAAGTGAGTTATTTAGTGATCGGGCTAAATATTGATTTTAGGCTTATATTTTATTTATTTAAGGGCCAAACCTTTTTAATAAGTGGCACATGCCTGTCATTTGTTATTTTAATTCTTTTAAGTATTTAATCTAAGGCCCATGCATTGGGACACTAGTTATAGGCTTGAGGGTTTGTTTTGACATTTTAGTTGGCCATCTAAAGGCCTATACGAGTTTCTCTTGCTAGGATGTCTTAGGGCTTTGTCTTTTGGCTATAAATAGTATGTTAAAATTGTAAGACTAATTTTTAGTTTTTTCTTCGAATGATTAATACAAGTAGTCTTCTTGGTGGGATAAATTCTTTTTGAGCTCTTTTTTGGACTCCATCAGAACTTATCAAGGTTAATTTAATCTTGTGGCATTCAACTTTTGATATTCTTGGTTTGCAATTCATACTAAAGCATTGGGTCAAGTTTTTAATTCCCATGGTATTCTTGGTTTATATTTTGTATTTAAATTATTGAGTTAAGAATCCTAGTTTGTTTCTTGTATTTTTTTGGTTTTTTTTATCTTTGATCTAAATTGTTATTCGAGGGTTTTAAGACATCATTCTTGGGGTTTTTGCATCATTTGGTACCAAAGCTTTGGTTCAGATCAAGTTGATCTATATGTTATTTCTTCTATCAAGTTGTTTTTGTCTTGATTAGCCTCTTAATTGGTTGCTGATCATTAGCTAACCATTTAAAAAAAATAGTAAAAAAAGATATCAAAAAATAGGTTGGATGCACCGGCAATAAGGTAATTCTTGTTCTAAAAATTTGGAAAGTTTAATATGATTTTACCCCCTTAGACTGACCAAATTTTGTTTTTTTTGTTTCTTATATCTTGGTAGTCTCCCTTTCTTTCTTTCCAATCAATTCTCTAATTTTGTTGCCTTTGTTGTATTCTTTATAATATCTCTTTTTCTTTGAAATTAATTGATATTTTAGATTGACCAAATTTTGTACTTTTCTTTTCTGATATCTTGGTAGTTTCCTATTTAATCTCTTTTCAATTAGTTTTTTTTTCAATTAATTAATTGGTTGATTAACATTTTCTTAATTTTTAGTGTTTGCAGTTTTAGTCATTACTATAGCAAATCACCATAATTTACACAACATTAACTGTTTTGTTACCTCTTTTATTTTTTCCATTGAGTTTTTAGCTCATATGCGTAAATTGAGTTAGCCACTATCTTTTGCTATTTAATTCAATTTCGTTAATTAATTTTCTATTTTCACATGTCTTTCTTCCTTTTGTTTGACTTTTTTATTTCCATTTAGTTCATATGCAAATTTAAGAGCTATCATTAGTTTGAACTACTTTAAATTGGATTTAACTTTTGATTGCTTTATTATGAGTCTCTTACAAAAACCAAAAAAAAATTAGAGTTGTAAAAGGCATAAGAGAGTGAGATCATTAGAGTAAGACAAAAGCCATATTAGGATAAATAGGTGAGTTAGTTATTTTTATGAGGTCCTAACCATTTCTATTACTGCAAGTATGAGTTTGGTAGGAAAAGGCATGGGAACATCCAAACAGGATTATAGTAGCAGTGAAAAGCAAAAAATGTAGCCAAAACTTGCTTTCACTTTTCGGGCCATGCAACAACAGTTTGAATGAATGTAACTTGTCTTTAAAAATCTTCAAGATAGAATAGACAAATAAGAAGCTACAAATGTGAGGATAAGAAAAGAGTAACCAAATAAAAGAATGAGGAACAAACTAAATATCCAACCTTTGGAAGAAGATAAGCCAGTGGATAAAGAGGAGGATAGAAGTGAGGTAGAGCGCATGAATGCTAAAAGATTTATGCAAAGAGGAGCTAGACATGTTGGCCTAGAAGGGAGCATGGGAATCGTGATGATATGAACTAAAATATTGGTAGCATTAAAATGAAGATTCCTCCATTTTAGTGTAAAAATGATCCTACTTGTATCCAGAGTGGGAAAAAAAGTTAAGCTTATGTTTGAATGGCACAATTTTTCAAAAAAAAAGGTGAAACTTGTTACGGTTGATTTCATAGATTATGTGATTGTTTCATGGGATTAAGTTATTCTTAGTTGCCATAGAAAATATGGACAGACCTCTTGAAACTTGGGCTGAGATGAAAGCTATAGTGAGGAAGTGTTTTGTGCGAAGCCATTATTACTAAGATTTGCATTAGTGGCTTTAAAACCTTACTCAAGGTTTCAAAAATGTAGAGGACAACCATAAGGAGATAGAAATTATCATGATTAGAGCTAATGTGGAAAAAGACCAAAAGGCAACCATGGCATGTTTCTTAAGTGGCTTGAACCAGGAGATAGCCAATGTGGTTGAGTTACGTCATTATGCGGAGCTTGAAGACATGGTGCATATGGTTATGAAAGTGGAGAGGCAACTTAAGTTCAAAGGTGTGCACACATATACTTCATCAAATTTAGGTTCCAATTCTTCTTGAAAAATAAATTAAAGTAAAACTAAATAGGACAAAGCTATTACCAACATTAATAAAGATAATGATAAAAATAAAGGCAAGGTGGTCAACGATAAAAAAGGTACTAACACTTCCTAATCTAATAGATATCATGATATGAATTGTTTTAGATGTTTAGGAATGGTCATATCGCTTCTCAATGTCCCAACAGGAGAGTTAGATCATGAGAGTTGATGGTATAATTGTGACTAATAATGAAAGTAAAAGGGATTTTTTTCCTTCATTCCAAGAAGAAAATAATATGAAGTATACGATCCATGCAGAAGATTTAGTAGTAAGGCATGTTTTAAATCATAAATGAAGAAAGATGGTCATAAGGAACAATGTGAGAACATTTCCCATATTCATTGTCATGTCAACAATAAGGTATGTACTTTGATCATTGATGGAGGTAGCTGTACTAATGTAGCTAGTACTAGGTTAGTCGAGAAGTTGGGATTGCAATACATGAGACATCTTTAGCCATATAAGCTACAATGGCTGAATGAATATATAGAGATTAAGGTGAATAAACAGGTGATTGTTTCCTTTTCAATCAAAAAATAATCTGATAAGGTGTTATGTAATGTTGTACCAATGCATGCAAGTCATATCTTGTTAGGAAGGCCATGGCAATATGATAGGAGTGTTATCCATGATGGTTGCAAGAACAGGTACTCTTTTCAAAAGGATGGTCAACGTGTAACACTTGTCCCAATAACACCCAAAGAGGTGTACGAATATCAAAATTAATAAAGAGGGAACCAAAGTGATATCACATGTGATGAGAAAGAAGAAAGTGTGAGGGTCAGAAAAATAAGAAAATCAAAGTGAAAACAAAAAAAGAGCTTCGAAAGAGCAAGTTAGAGTGAGTAAGCAAGAAAAAAAACCTAATAGCAATAGTGAAAAATAAATGCTTGTATGCAAAAGTGCTTTCTATGCTCAAAAGGCATTGATTGTACTTATGTATAAGGAAGCTTATTTGAAGACTAATGATCTTAACCTTTCTTTGTCTAGTATTGCTATTTCTTCGTTACAGTGATATGAAGATGTCTTCTTAAAAAAAGTTCCACAAGGATTACCACCAATTAAATGAATTAAACATCAAATAGTTTTCATCCTCCAATATATAAGAGCGATCCTGAAGAGACAAAACAACTACAAAGGTAAGTTGAAGAGCTATTGGCAAATGGGCATATGAGTAAACACATGAGTCCATGTGCAGTGCCTATGTTATTAGCTCCAAAGAAAGATAAACTTAGAGGATGTGCATGGATTGTAAGGCTATTAATAAAATGATGGTAAAGTATCATCACCTTATTTCGAGATTAGATGATATGCTAGATGATTAGTATGGTTCTTGCATATTTTCTAAAATTGATTTGAAAAGTGGAAACCATTAAATTAGAATAAAAGTGGGTGATAAGTGGAAAACTACTTCTCAGACTAAACATGGGTTATATGAGTGGTTAGTTATGCCACTTGTTCTCACTAATACACTTAGTACATTCGTGAGATTGATGAATCATATTTTGCATGCATTCATTGGCTAGTTCATTCTCATATATTTTGATGACATTCTAGTGCACAGAAGAGTTTAAATGAACATATCAATTATTTGAAATGTGTGCTAGATGTTCTTAGGAGGGAAAAGTTGTATGCTAATCTAAAAAATGCTCTTTTTGCATGGAAAAAAGTAGTTTTGCTTAGACTTATTATAAGTGCAAAAGGTATCAAAGTTGATCCAAAGAAGATAAAGGCATTTAAAGAGTGGCTAACACCCAAATTTGTGACTAAAGTAAAGAGTTTCATGGGTTGGCCAACTTCTATCAACGTTTTGTAAGGTTTCACTTGTAATAGAAGTAATTGAGAAGCATGTCAACTTCACATGGGGAGAGGATCAAGAAAGAGTTTTTAATTTATGGAAAGATAAACTATATTCTGCTCTTTCATTACAATTGCCTAATTTCAATAGAACTTTTGAGGTTGAATGCGATGCTCTAGGGATAGGTATTGGTGTTGTCTTGATGCAAGAAAAACCTCCCATAGCATTTTTTAGTGAAAAATTTAGTGAAGCCACTTTGAACCACTCAACATATGACAAAGAGTTGTAAGCATTGGTGAGGGCTCTAGAGACATGGCAACATTACCTTTGGCCTAAAGAATTTGTCATTCTCTCTGATCATGAATCCTTAAAGCACTCAAAGGGTCAAAGTAAACTAAATTACTGCCATGTAAAATAGGTAGAGTTCATTAAGACATATTCTTATGTCATTCAGTATAAACAAAGGAAGGACAATGTTGTGGCTAATGCTTTGTCATATAGGTATGCCCTAATATCTACATTTAGTATGAAGCTATTAGGATTTGAGTATATCAAAGAATTGTTTGTAAAAGATCATGATTTTGCAAATGTGCATGAGGCATGTGAAAATTCTACTTTTGACAAATTTTATAGGCATGATGGTTATTTATTTAGGGAGAATAAACTTTGCATGCCTTTTTGTTCCTTGAGAGAATTACTTGTATGTGAGCCTCATAGTGGTGGATTGATGGGGCATTTTAGGGTTCATAAAACAGTGGCCATATTGTAAGAACATTTTTATTAGCCATAAATGCATAGGGATGTTAAGAATAGTATAAGTAAGGAAGAAAAGCTTTACAACTTTACCTAGATTTCAGTTATAGGTTCAGAATGCACTTAGGAGGGAAAAAATGAATAACCTCACTTCAGCTATCATGGTAGCAAAGAGTTTAATGGACTTCAAAGAAAGTTTAGATGGAGTAAACAAGAAAAAAACTTTAAAGGCAAAAAGAAGTTCAGTGGGAAGAATGATCATGAAGCATCAATATCCAAAACAAATGTTGACAACAAAGGCAAAGGCAAACAACCCAAGTGACATTACCTCATGGTTTGTACACACTTCCTGTACCTAGTGGACCATGGATGATTTATCTATGGACTTCATTTTAGGATTTCTTAGAACTAATAAGGGAATGGGTTCAATATTTTTGGTTGTTGATAGGTTTTCTAAGATGGCTTGTTTTATTCCTTGCCATAAAAATGATGATGCCATAGTCATAGCTAATTTGTTCTTTCAAGATAATGTTCGTTTGCATAGGATTCCTAGGACCATTGTGAGTGATCAGGATCTTAAATTTTTTAGTAATTTTTGGAGAGGGTTGTAAGGAAAATTGGGGACTATGTTATTGTTTTCCACCACTTGTCATCCCCAAATTGATGGGCAAACTGAAATAAAAAATCAAACCTTAAGAACTTTGCTATGATTTGTCACTCAAAAGAATTTGAAAACCTAAGAAGATTATATTCATCTTATTGACTTTGCTTATAATCGTTCTATGCATTCTTCCATTGGTTATTCTCCTTTTAAGATTGTTTATAGTTTTAATCCTTTAACTCCGTTGGATTTGATGCCTTTACATTTGTATGAGATAGCTAGCTTAGATAGAAAGAGAAAGGCTAATTTGGTGAAATAGATCCATGAACAAGCACAACAACATATTAAGAAGAAGAATGAAAAGAGCATTGCCTAAGCTAATAAGGGACGTCGACTTGCCACCTTTAAACTTAGAGATTGGGTATAGGTTGACAGAAGGAAAGAAAGGTTTCCAACATAAAAGAAATCCAAGCTGTAACTGCATGGAGATGGACCTTTCCAAGTCTTAGAAAAGATTAATGACAATGCTTACAAGTTAGATTCGTAGGTTAGTATCAAGTGAATTCCAGGTTTAGTGTTTCTGATCTTTCTCTTTTTGATGCATATGCTGATTCGAAGATTAATCCTTTTGAGGAATGAGGGAATGATGTGATCCAGCCAATGCAAGACAACATAGAGGATGTTCCAAAGGACAACATAGATGATGTTTTAAAGGACTTTCAAGTGCCAAATGGACCTTTTGCATGAGCTCAGGCAAAACAACTACAAAAAGCTATGTAGGGATTGATCAAGAAGTTGTTCATACAAAAAGCTAAAGATGGAGATGGTGTGAATGTTGACTTCAAGAAAGAAGTGGGCATCAATCAACCATAGTTAACTTGCTTCAAGCTTATAAGCAAGTTATTTAATGATTAGGACATATGTTGATATTTAGGCTTATCTTTTACTTACTTATGTGCTACACCTTTTTAATAAGTGCATATGCCTATCACATGTTATTTTAATTATTTTAAGTATCTATATCAAGGGCCCATGCATTGGGACACTAGTTTATTAGGCTTATGGCTTTGTTTTGACATTTTAATTGGCCATCTAAAGACTTATACGAGTTTCACTTGTTAAAATGTCTTAGGGGTTTTGTCTTTTGGCTATAAATAGTCTATTGCAATAGTAAGATTGATTTTCAATTTTTCTTTGGATGATCAATACAAGTCCTCTTGGTAAGGAAAATTTCTTATGAGTTCTTCTTCGGATTCCATCAGAACCTATCAAGGTTATTTTAATCTTGTGGCATGCAACTTTTGATATTCTTGGTTTGCAATTAATACTAAAGCATTGTGTCAAGTTTCCAATTCCTTTGGTATTCTTAATTTGTGTTTTATATTTAAATTGTCGGGTCAAGAATCCTAGGTTGTTTCTTTTTTTTTAGGTTTCCAGTCTTTGATCCAAATTATTCTTTAGGGGTTTTAGGACATCATTCTTAGGGTTTCCACATCATTTGGCATCAAAGCTTTGGTTTTGCAAGAAAAACTATTCATTGCATCATTTTCCATAAATCTAAGTTCATCACGCAAATAAGATGAACATGGATTCTTATAATAATCTCCATTCTTTTCATGATTGGGATACAAAAACACATTCTTCTCCTTATGATGCATGATATTGATGCTCTAGCTTCGTAGGAAAATTTTTATATCTACTATTTTCCCTAAAAATAATGTTCATACACAAAATGAGATAAGCTTGTGTTCTCGTAATAATCTCCAATATTTTCATGATTAGACCCTTTAACCATGTTCTCTTCCTTGGGATGCATGGTATTAATGCTCTGATTTTGCAACAAAATCCTTTCATTCAACTATTTTTCATGAAAAAAAAGTTCATCTCCTAATTGAGACGAACATGGATTCTTGTAATAGTCTATATTCCATTCATGATTGGGATACAAAAACACATTTTTCTACTTAGGATACATGATATTGATGCTTTGGTTTCACAATAAGACTTTTGTTTCAACCATTTTTCATAGAACTAAAGTACTTTCATCAAATGACTTGAACTTGGATTCTCATAACAATCTCTATTATTGTCACAATTTTGCACTTTAAACACATTCTCTTTGTAAGGATACAGGATATTGATGCTTTGTTTTTGCAAGAAAAGATTTTTTCCCCACCATTTTCATAGAGTTAAAGTTCATCCATAAATGATACGAACTTGGATTCTCATAATAATCTCTATTATTTTCATGATTAGGCACCATAAACATGTTCTTTTCATTGGGATCGTTGACATTGATATTTTGGTTTCGCAAGAAATTCTTTTCATTCCACTATTTTCTATAAAATCAAAGTTCGTTCATCAAATGAAACCAACCTTCACCCTTGTAATAATCTCAATTCCTTTCATGATTGCAATAGAAAAACAAATTCTTTGCCTTGGGATACACGATATTGATCCTCTGGCTTTGTACAAAAACTTTTGTTTCCATAATTTTGCTTAGAAATAAAGTTTGTCCACCCAATGAGATAAGCATGGATTCCTATAATAATCTCCATTATTTTCATGATTAGGCCCTTTTAAACACATTTTATTCATTGAGATGCATGATATTTATGCTTTGGTTTTGCAAGAAAAGCTTTTCATTCCACTATTTTCCATAAAATCAAGGTTCATCCCCCAATTGAGACAAATATGGATTCTCATAATAATCTCCATTCCTTTCATGATTAGGATACAAAATCAAGTTCTCCAATTTGAATACATCATATTGATGTTTTGGTTTCGCATGAAGATTTTTGTTTCCACCACTTTCCTTAGAAATAAAGTTCATTTGTCAAATTACAAGAATTTTGATTGTCATAAAAATCACCATTACTTTCAAGATTAGGCACTTTAAGCACATTTTCTTTATTGGGATACAATACTAATGCTTTGGTTTTGCAAAAAAAGCTTTTCATTCCACCCTTTTCATAAAGATAAAGTTCGTTTAACGATGAGATGAACTTGGCTTCCCATAATAATCCCTACTATTTTCGCAATTAGAAACCATAAACATGTTCTTTTCATTAGATTGCATGATATTGAAGCCTTGGTTTGGTAAGAAATGTATTTCATTCCACCATTTTTCATAGAATCAAAGTTCATCCCCCAAATAAGATGAACATAGATTCCTATAATAATCTCCATTCCTTTCATGATTGCAAAACAAAAACACATTCTCCTCCATAGAATACACAATATTGATGTTTTGGCTTTATAGGAAAACTTCTGTTTCTAGCATTTTCCTTAGAAATAAAGTTCCTCCACCAAATGTGATGAACTTGGATTCTCATAATACTCTTCACTATTTTCTTGATTAGGCACTTTAAACTTATTCTCTTCATTGCGATACATAACTTTGATGCTTTAGTTTTGTAGGAAAAACTTTTCATTTCACCATTTTCCATGGAGATTAAGTTTGCCTGGCAATGAGATGAACCTGGATTCTCAAATAACCTCCATTATTTTCATGACCAGGCACTATAAAGATGATCTCCTCATTAGGATACATGATATTGATTCTTTAGTTTTGCAAGCTTTTCATTTTACAATTTTCATAAAACCAAAGTTTATCCCCTACATTTGTTGAACAAGGATTCTCATAATAATCTCTATTTCTATCATGATTGGAATGCAAAAAACACATTCTCCTCCTTAGGATACCTAATATTGATGCAATGGTTTTGCAAAAAAACTTTTTTTTAACCAATTGTCTTAGAAATAAAGTTCATCTGCCAAATGATATGAACTTGTATTCTCATAATAATCTCTATTATTTTTGTGATTAGCTATTTTAAACAAGTTCTATGCACTAGAGCACATGATATTGATGCATTGGTTTTATAAGAAAATGTTTTCATTCCACCATATTCATGGAGGTAAAGTTTGTCCACCACTAAGATAAACTTAGATTCTCATAACAATCTCCATTACATTCAGGATAAGGCACCATAAACACGTTCCCTTCATTACGGTACACGATATTAATGCTTTGGTTTTGCAAGAAAAGCTTTTCATTATACTATTTTCCATAAAATCAAAGTGTAAACCCCAAATGATACTGATGCTTTGGCCTTGCAGGAAAACTCATGTTTCCACCATTTTCTTTAGAAATAAAGTTTGTTCACCAAATGAGATAAACTTGGATTCTTATAATATTCCCCATTATTTTCATGATTAAGCACCGTAGATATGTTCTTTTCATTAGGATACATAATATTGATGTTTTGGTTTTACATAAAAAGCTTTTAATTTCACCATTTTCCATAAAATCAAAGTTCCTTCCCTAAATGAGACAAATATGGATTCTCATAATAATCTCCATTTCTTTCATGATTGGGATACAAAAACATGTTCATGTTATGATACATGCTATTGGTGCTTTGGTTCCGCAAGAACACTTTTGTTTTGACCATTTTCCTTAGAAATAAAGTTCATCCACTAATTGAGATGATCTTGGAGTTTTGTAATAATCTCCATTATTTTCATGATTAGGCACCATAAACAACATTATTTTCATTGGGATACATGATATGATGCTTTGGTTTAGCAAGAAAAGCTTTCCATTCCACCATTTTCCATAAAATCAAAGTGCCTCCTCCAAATGAGATGAATATGGATTCTTATAACAATCTCCACTCTTTTAAGATTAGGATACGAAAACACATTCTCCTCCATGGGATACATGATATTGATGCTTTCATTTTGCAGTAATAGCTTTTCATTCCACCATTTTCCTTAGAGATAAAGTTTGTCCACTAATTGAGATGAACTTGGATTCTATAATAATCTCCATTATTTTCATGATTAGGCTCATGAAACACATTCTCTTCATTGGAAGACATGACATTGATGATTTGGTTTTGCAAGAAAAGCTTTTCATTCCACTTTTTTCCATAAATTCAAAGGTCGTCCCCTAAATTGCATAAACATAGATTCTAACAATAACCTCCCCTTCCATTCATGATTGGAATACAAAAATGCATTCTCCTCCTTAGGATACAAGATATTAATGCCTTGGTTTCACAGAAAATCTTTTGTTCCCACCATTTTGTTTTGAAATAAAGTTCATCCACCAAATCAGACAAAATGGATTCTTGTAATAATCTCTATTATTGCCATTTATTTGGCACTTTCAACAAGTTTTTTTCATTAGGATATATGATATTGATGCTTTGGATTTGCAAGAAAAGCTTTTCATTCCATCATTTTCACAGAGTAAAAGTTCATCCACCAATAAGACAAACTTGGATTCTTTAAATAATCTCCATTATTTTCGTTATTAGGCACCATAAACACATTTTCTTCATTGGGATACACAAAATTGATGCTTTGGTTTTCTAAGAAAAGCTTTTCATTCCAACATTTTCCATAAAACCAAAATTTGTCCTCCAAATGAGATGAACATGGATTCTTGCAATAATCGTCTTTCCTTTCATGATTGGGATATAAAAACACATTCTCCTCCTTGGGATACATGATATTGATGCTTTGGCTACATAGGAAAACCTCAGTTTCCACCATTTTCTTTAAAAATGAAGTTTATCCACTAAATGAGACAAACTTGGATTCTCACAACAACCTCTATTATTTCATGATTAGGCCCCTTAAACATGTTCTCCTTTTTGGGATACATGATATTGACGCTTTGATTTTGCAAGAAAAGCTTTTCATTTCACCATTTTCCATAAAATCAAAGTTCATTTTGCAATTAAGATGAACATGGGTTCTCATAATAATCTCTATTCCTTTCATGATTGGGATAAAAAACACGTTCTCCTCATTGGGATACACAAGATAGATCTTTAGTTTTGCAAGAAGATTTTTGTTTCCACCATTTTTCTTAGAAATAACCTTTATCCACCAAATGAGATCAACTTCAAGTCTCGTAATAATCTCCATTATTTTCATGATTAGCCACCTTAAACACATTTCCTTCAGTGGGATACACGATATTGATGCTTTGTTCTTGCAAGAAAAGCTTTTCATTTCACCATTTTCCATCGAGAATAGGCTTGCATTCTCATAATAATCTCAATTATTTTCATGATGAGGCTTTTTAAACACATTCTCTTCATTGGGATGCACAAAAATGACACTTTGGTTTTGCAAGAAAAGTTTTTGTTTCACCATTTTTCGTTAAGATAAGGTTCATCCACCAATGAGATGAACATGGATTCTCGCAATAATCTCTATCATTTTCATGATTAGGCACCTTAAACACATTATTTTCATTAGGAGCACGATAGTGATAGTTTGGTTTTGCAAGAAAACCTTTTTATTTTGCTATTTTCTATAAAATCAAAGTTCATCCCCTAAATTGGATGAATATGAATTTTCATAATAATCTCCTTTCTTTTCATGATTAGGATAAAAAACACATTCTCTTCCTTGGAATACATGATATTGATACCTTGGTTTCTCAAGAAAACTTTTGTTTCCCCTATTTTCCTTAAAAGTAAAGTTTATCCACCTAATGAGATTAACTTGGATTCTCATAATAATCTCCATTATTTTCATAGTTAGGCACTTTAAACATGTATATTCATGGGGATACATGATATTGATGCTTTCATTTTGCAAGAAAAGCTTTTATTCCATCATTTTCATAGAGATAAAGTTTGTCTACCAATAAGACAAACTTGGATTCTCAAAATAGTCTCCATTATTTTCATAATTAGACACCAAAAACACATTCTCCTCATTGGGATACATATTATTGATGCTTTGGTTTTGCAAGAAAAACTTTTCATTCAAACGTTCTCCATAAAATCAAAATTCATCCCCCAAATATGACAATCTTGGATTTTTATAGTAATCCTTATTCTTTTCATGACTGGGATTCAAAAACAAATTCTTCTCCTTAGGATACATGATATTGATTCTTTGGCTTTACATGAAAACTTCTGTTTCCACCATTTTCCATAATTAAGATAAGTTTGGATTCTTGTAATAATCTTCATTACTTTCATGATTAGGCACTTTAAAAATGTTCTCATTGGAATACATGATATTGATATTTTAGGTTTGCGCGAAAAGCTTTTCATTCCTCTATATTCAATATAATCAAAACTCGTCCCATAATTAAGATGAACATGAATTCTCATAATAATCTCTTTTCTTTTCATGATTGGGACATAAAAACAAGTTCTCTTCCATGGATAAACAGTATAGATGCTTTGGTTTTGCAAGAAGACTTTTGTTTCCACCATTTTCCTTAGAAATAAAGTTCATCCACTAATTGACATGGACTTGGATTCTCGTAATAATCTCTATTATTTTCAAGATTAAGCACTTTGAACACATTTTCTTCATTGGGATACATGATATTGATGCATTTGGTTTTGCAAGAAAAGCTTTTCATTCTACCATTTTTCACAAAACCAAAGTTTGTCCCATAATTAAAATGAATACAGATTCTTGCAATAATCTCTATTCTTTTCATGACTTGGATAACACATTTTTCATCCTTAAGATAGAAGATATAGATGCTTTGGTTTTGCAAGAAGACTTTTGTTTCCTTGATTTTCCTTAGAAATAAAGTTTGTCTACCAAATGAGATAAACTTGGATTCCCATGAATCTCCATTGTTTTCAAAATTAGGCACTCTAAACTCATTCTCTTCATTGAGATACATGATATTGATGTTTTGTTTTGCAAAAAAAGCTTTTCTTTCTGCCATTTTCCATAGAGATAAAATTCATCCACTAATGAGACGAGCTGGGATTCTTATAATAATCTCTATTATTTTCATGATAAGGCACTTTAAACATGTTATCTTCATTGGGATACACAAAATTGAAGCTTTGGTTTTGCAAGAAAAGTTATTTATTTCACTATTTTCCATAAAGATAAAGTTCATCCACCAATAAGACGAACTTGGATTCTCATAAGAATTTCCATTATTTTCATGATTAGGCACCTTAAACACATTTTCTACATTGGGATACACTATATTGATGCTTTTGTTTCGCAAGAAAAGCTTTTCATTCCACCATTTAGGTGATTCTTCCTACCATGGCAGAAGTCCTCAACCAAAACTCAATCTCGACTCTATGACTAGAGTAAGAAATGAAAGTGAAAAAGGGGGAGGTGAATTTAATTTAGTTGAGAAAAGGACAGATGCGAATGCAACTCTTGAACTGATAACTCATATTTGTCATAGAGTATGACCCAAAAAAGGGACCTAAGAGCTATAGTATCATAAAGCAAGAGTAGAAAGATTCCTTTACTTAATTCGATAGCTACCTAAGAGCTTATTCAATAGTGGTAAGATCGATTATGAAGCAACTATACTGCTCATACTTTTGGATCTTAACACCACCTTCCATCCTCTTTATCCTATTGGTTGATCCATTCATTGATAATGTTGAAGAATCGATGAAGTGACCTTTGTTCTTTACCTTTTATTAACAAACAAAGCGTGGTCGACCTTCTTATGCTAACAAATGCCTCCTTAGTTTAAGAATGAACCCACATCCCCTTTTCCATAAAATCGAAGTTCATCCCCTAATTAAAACGAACATGGATTCTTGTAATAATCTCCATTCCTTTCATTATTGTGCTAGAAGACATGTTTTCCTCATAATACAAGATATTGATGCTTTAGATTCACAGGAAGACTTTTATCCCCACCAATGAGGTGAACTTGGATTCTTGTAATAATCTTCATTGTTTTCATGATAAGGAACTTCAAACATGTTCCTTTCATGTGATACACAATATTGATGCTTTGGTTTTGCAAGAAAAGTTTTTCATTTCATAATTTTCTATAGAGATAAAGTTCATCCAGTAATAAGATGAACTTGGATTCTCATAATAATATCCATTATTTTAATGATTAGGCACTTTAAACATGTTCTCTTCATTGGGATACATTATATTGATGTTTTGGTTTCGTAAAAAAAGCTTTTCATTCCACCATTTTCCATAGAGATAAAGTTTGTCCACTAATTAGGCAAACTTGAATCCTTGTAATAATCACCATTTTGCTCATGATTAGACATCATAAACACGTTCTTCTCATTGGGATACATGATATTGAAGCTTTGGTTTTGCAGGAAAAGCTCTTCGTTCCACCATTTTTCTTAAAATCAAAGTTTGTCTCCTAAATCAGACAAACATGGATTCTCATAATAATCTCTATTCCTTTAATAATTGGGATGCAAAAACACATTCTCCTTCTTGGAATACATGATATTGATGCCTTTATTTCACAAGAAAACTTTTGTTTCCACCATTTTTTTTAGAAATAAAGTTCATCCACCAAACGAGAGGAACTTGGATTCTCATAATAATCTCCTTTATTTCCATGATTAGACACTTTAAACACATTTTGTTCATTGGGATACACAATATTGATGCTTTGCTTTTGCAAGAAAAGCTTTCATTCCACTATTTTCCATAGAGTTAAAGTTTATCCCTAGTGAGATGAACTTGGACTCTCTAAATAATCTCCATTATTTTCATCATTGGATGCTTTAAAAACACTATTTATTGGAATACACAACATTGGTGCTTTGATGTTGTAAGAAAAGCTTTTCATTTCATCATTTCTATAGAGATAAAGTTTGTCCACCAATGAGAGGAACTTAGATTCTCATAATAATCTCCATTATTTTCATTATTTAGGTACCTTAAACACGTTCCTTTCATGGAGGTAAACAATATTGATGCTTTGAGTTTGCAAGAAAAGCTTTTCATTCAACCATTTTTTGTAGAGGTAAAGCTCATCCACCAATGAGATGAACTTGGATTCTCACAATAATCTCTAATATTTTCAAGATTAGGCAACTTAAACATATTTTCTTCATGGGGAAACACGATATTGATGCTTTGGTTCCACCATTTCCCATTAGATAAAGTTCATCCCCTAATGAGATGAGCTTGGATTCTCCTAATAATCTATATTATTTTTATGGTTAAGCTCCCTAAAATCATTCTATTCATTAGGATACACAGTATTGATGCTTTGGTTTTGAAAGAAAATCTTTTCATTTAACCATTTCTATAGAGATAAAGGCTTCCCACTAATGAGATTAACTTTCATTCTCATACTAATATCCATTATTTTCATGATTAGGCACCTTAAATTCATTAACATACACGATATTGATGCTTTGGTTTTCCAAGAAAAACTTTTGTTCCACCGTTTTCATAGAGAAAAAGTTCATCCATAAATAAAATGAACTATGATTCTCATAATAATCTCCATTATTTTCATGATTAGGCACCATAATCACATTCTCTTTATTGGGATACATGGCACTGATGCTTTGGTTTTGCAAGAAAAGTTTTTCATTCCACCATTTTCCATAAAGTCAATGTTTGTCCCAAATAAGACGAACATAGATTCTTAAAATTATCTCCATTGCTTTCATGATTGGGATACAAATATTTATTCTCCTTTTTGGAATACACGATATTAATGCTTTCGCTTCGCAGGAAGACTCCTATTACTGCCATTTTCCTTAGAAATAAAGTTCGTCCACCAAATAAGGTAAAACTTGGGTTCTCATAATAATCTCTATTACCTTCATGATTAAGCACTTTGAACACATCCTCTTTATAGGGATGCAAGATATTGATGCTTTTGTTTTTCAAGAAAAGCTTTTCATTCCACCATTATCCCTGGACATAACTTGGATTCTTATAATAATCTCCTTTATTTTCATGATTAGACACTTTAAACATGTTCTCTTCATTAGTATACATCATATTGATGCTTTGGTTTCAAAAGAAAACTTCTGTTTCTACCATTTTCCTTAGAAATAAAGTTCATCCACCAAATGAGACGAACTTGGATTCTCATAATAATTTCCATTATTTTCATGACTAAACCTTAAATACATTTTCTTCAATGGGATACATAATATTAATGCTTCAGTTTTGTGATTCTAGCATTTTCTACAAAGATAAAGTTTGTCCACCAATGAGATGAACTTAGATTCTAGTAATAATCTCCATTATTTTCATGATTAGGCATGATAAGTACATTCTTTTCATTAGAATACATGACACTGATGCTTTGGTTTTGCAATAAAAGATTTTTATTCCACCATTGTCCATAAAATCAAAGTTTGTCCCCCTATTGATATGAATATGGATTCTCATAATAATCTCTATTCTTTCATTATTGACATACAAAAAACAAGTTCTCTTCTTTGGGATATGCAATATTGATGCTTTGGTTTTGTAAGAAGACATTTGTTTCCACCATTTTGCTTAGAACTAAAGTTTGTCCACGAAGTGAGATAAACTTGGATTCTCATAATGACCTCCATTATTTTCATGATTAAGAGCTTTGAAAATGTTCCTTTCATTTTGATACATGATATTGATACTTTGATCTTGCAATTAAAACTTTTCATTCCATTGTTCTCTATAGAGATAAAGTTTATCCACTGATGAGACAAATGTTGATTCTTGTAATAATCTCCAATACTTTCATGCTTAGGTAGCTTAAACACATTCTCTTGATTGGGAGATATAACACTAATGGCTTAGGTTTTCAAAAAAAGCTTTTCATTTTGCCATTTAGCATAAAATCAAAGTTTATTCCCCAAATTAGACAAACAAGGATTGTCGTAATAATCTCCTTTCATTTCATGATTGCGATACAAAAACATGTTCTCTTTCTTAGGATACATAATATTGATACCTTGTTCTCACAAGAAAATTTTTCTTTCCACCATTTTCCTTAAAAATAAAGTTCATCCACCAAATAAGATGAACTTGAATTCTCATAATAATCTCCATTGTTTTCATTATTAGGCACTTTAAACATGTTCTTTTCATTAGGTACTTGATACTGATGCTTTGATTTTTCCAAAAAATATTTTCATTCCACCATTTCATAGAGATAAAGTTTGTCTACAAATGAGACAAGCTTGGTTTCTCATAATAATCTTTGATATTTTCATGATTAGGAACCATAAACACGTTCTCTTCATTGGGACACTCAACATTGATGTTTTTGTTTTGCAATGAAAGCTTTTTATTCCACCATTCTCCATAAAATCAATATTTATCCCCTTAATGGGATGAACATGTATCCTTGTAACAATCTCCATTCCTTTCATGATTGGGAAGGAAAACATATTCTCCTCCTTTAGATACATGACATTGATGCGTTGGCGAAGGTGCCACATCATGGTTAGCCTAACTTAGTAGGCCTAAAGGGAAAGGAGTTCAAGTATACTAGCCCAATAACACGATCATGGGCTAAAAGAGTCAACTTAGTGTATTATGTGCTCAATAAGGAAGATCTATGAAGATTCTAGAAGTCTTCTTTAGCAAAAAAGTCAACAGCATCCAAATTAGGAAAGTTTTGGTATGCATATTATTACTTAATCCCCAAGGTTTTTAGTTTCTTTTTTTAGAAAGATTTTAATTCCTTAGCATGCAAGGAATTAATTCCATTGACTGTTTTATTTTCTTTATGAGCAAGCAATATCTTAATTAATTATTTAGGTTTTAGTTTCCTTTTCTTGTAAAGGCCTTTGGCCAAATCTTGTACTATAAATAGGGGATCTTATGTTTGTTTTTAAGTTATTTAGAGTTAATCAATAAAGCTACTAATTATTTTTAGTTCTTTTCCCCCTTATCCATGTCTTTTTGATGGTGAGCTTGTGAGACTTATCTTTTACGTTTCTCATCCCTAAAAGTGGTGTCCAAACCTTGTATCAATTGTAGTAAGGTTTCTTATCAATCAATTAGGGCTTATTCCTTCTACCTTCCAATTTTTAGATTTTGAATTATTTTTTCTTCTATTTTCCTTTTAAACTATTAGATCCTTAAAGATCTATTTCCATTGAGTTCTATTCCAATAAGGATTATTATTATTGGCATCAAAGCTAAGGTTTTTAAGGTTTAGAGTGATAAACACCACGTCAAAATGTAGTGAGACCCATACACCATCAAATCCAAGATTGCAGCAAGGAATGAGTTTTGAACAAGCTCATATTCTAGCCTTGAACATAATAACGAAGAGCTTCATACATACATAGATCAACTTGTGTGTATGGTGGAAAGATTGGTCATGAATTAACCATAATGTAATCAGCCACAATAACAAAAGTTGATGATGATGAGGATGATGAGTATGACAATCAGGTATAGAAGATGAACCTGAAGAAGGACTAATGCATCACTAACAGCCAAGAACCTTTAATAATATCAAGCTGAATATTCCTCTTTTTCTTAGAACAACCTCTCCCAAAGAGTGCTTATAATGGGTACAATGTGTTGAGAAATTCTTTGAGTGTTAAGAATACATTAAGGCTAAAAAGGTCAAACTCATAGCTTTAGAATTTACTGGTTATGCTAATCTGTGGTGGGAGAATGTGAAGACACAAAGAAGGCATGAAAGAGAAAATCCAGTCTCGATATTGAGGCTTATGAAAACACTTATGGAAAAGAAGTTTGTACCTCGATACTAAGCAAAAGTTTTCCTAAAGTTGTAAATTTTACAATAAAAAACCCATTATGTTGAGGATATGTGAAAGAGTTTGAGCTATTAATGAAGTGGTGTGATTTGCAAAAGGCTCAAGAACAAACCATTGCAAGATTCATTAGTGGGTTGCATAAAGAATTACAGATTCAGTTGAGTTACAACCATATGCCATATTGGATGATGTGATTACATTAGCTGTGAAGATTGAAGGCAACATAAGAGAGGTACATCAAGGGTAAGTAAACCTTACACCTCTTCTTTTTTTTTTCATCCTATATTTCTAAAACTATCATAAAACTTGAAGAGAAAAAGATCCTACTAAGGTGATTATGGTTGAAAAAGGGAAAAAAGTTAAAAATTCCCAACCTTTAATAAGAAGCCATGACATTAAGTGTTTTAAGTGCCTTGGGCTTGGACACATACTAAATGTCCTAACAAAAAGGTAATGATCGTTTGTGTATTAGTTAAAAAAGTTGTTAATAAAAATGAATCAAATTTGAAAGTAGAATTGGAAGAAGAGCAAGTCACATTTCTTGAGGAAAAAGAACTGCTTGTTATTAACCACAATCTAGTTGTACAATCAAAAAAAGAGTAGGAACAGTGAAAGAATATCTTCCACACCTATTGCAACATTAATAGCAAGGTATGCGATTTAATCATTGATAGAGGGAGTTGCACTATTATAGCCTCTACTACATTGGTTAATAAACTAAACCTCACTACTACTAAGCATCCACATCCTTATTGTTTGCAATGGCTAAACAATAAGGGAAACCTAAGGGTTACAAAATAGTGAAGGTGCCATTTACCATAGAAATGTACAAGGATTATGTAACATATGATGTGGTACCGATAAGCGCTAGCTAGGTGCTTCTTGGAAGACCTTGGCAATTTGACTAAGAAGTTATGTATCATGGGCATGCAAAAACCTATTCTATTTCTAAGGATGTTTAACATGTGCTATTGACACCTCTTAGTCCTTCCAAGGTAATACATAACCATTGGTGATTAGAAAATAAATGAAGGAGAGTTTATTTACCAATAAAGGGGTATTAAAACATGCTGTAATATCAAATAAGATTGTTTACTTATTGATAGTTATGGAGATTTTAGGTTAAGGTGGAGCTGTCCATTAAAAATTGCATAAGGTATTAAAGGAAATTTTAAATGTTTTCCCAGATAAACTTCCAAAGAAGTTACCATTGATCCATGGAATAGAGCATTAGATTGATCTTATACCTGGTTTAACTTTGCCCAATAGACCCGCATATCGATGTAACCTCAAAAAAGCTAAGGAGCTCTAATGATAAGTAACAAAGTTGATAGAGAAAGGCTTTGTTAAAGAGTCCATGCGTCCATATGTAGTACTAGCTCTTTCGATGCCCAAGAAGGATGGATCCATACGCATATGCATAGATAGCAGAGCTATAAACAAGATTATAATCAACTACCATTATCCCATCCCACACTTAATGACATGTTGGATGAGCTGCATGGTTCTTATATCTTTTCAAAGATTGATCGCAAGAGTGGATACCTTTAAATTTGAATAAAATAAGGTAATGAATGGAAAACACCCTTAAAGACTATGTTTAGATTGCCTGAATGGACAGTCATGCCCTTTGGCTTATCCAATGCTCCTAGCACATTTATACGACTAATGAACCATGTTTGTGAAAATTCAATGGTTGTTTTGTTGTTTATTTTGATGACATACTTGTTTATAGCAAAAGCTTTGATGAACATATTAAGCATCTTACATAAGTGTTTGAAATGCTTAGAGAAGAAAAGCTATTTCCTAACCTCAAAAAGTGCACCTTTTGCAAGGACAATCTAGTTTTTCTTGGATATGTCATTTCCCAAAATGGATTAGAGGTTAATGAAAAAAAGGTTAAAGCTATTAAGAAGTGGCCAATTCTAACTAAGTTGCTAAAGTCCAAAATTTTCATGGCTTATTGTCCTTCTATAAACACTTTGTGAAAAATTTCAGCACCATTCTAGCTTCTTTGACCAAGTGCATGAAGAAGGAAATGGAGTTTAAATAGACTAAGGTAGCATAGTGAAGTTTTGACTTGATTAAAGAGAAGCTCAGCACCTATCCTAACATTACTTGATTTCTTTAAGACCTTTGAAGTAGAGTGTGATGCATCAGGAATTAGGATTGGAGCTATTTTTAAGCCAAAGGGGTATCCCATTACCTATTTTAGTGAAAAGTTAAGTGATTCTTACCTTAACTACTTAATCTATGATAAGGCATTTTATGCACTATTTCAGGAATTAGAAACATGGCAAATTAATTATTGCCCAAGGAGTTTGTGATTCATATGGATCATAAATTTTTGAAACCTTTGAAGAGCTAAAATAAGCTGAATCATAGACATTCCAAGTGGGTGGAGTTCTTAGAGATGTTTCCCTATGTAATCAAGTGCAAGAAAGGGAATGTCAACATTGTAACAGATGCACTTTCACCAAGGTATGCACTAATCTTTATGCTTAATATAAGATTAATGGGGATTGATTTGATGATAGGGTTGTACAAAGAGGACCCGCACTTTGTAAAGATCTATAAAGAAGGCAAAAAGGGAGCAAATAAGGGTTATTTTTGGCATGAAGGATTAGTCTCGCCGATTATGCTTTCCTTTTTATTCAATTCAAGAGCTTTTAGTGCATGAAGCTCACGATGGAGGTCTTGCTGGACACTTTGGTGAATAGAAGACTTTAGAAGCATTGAAAGCACACTTATATTAGTCAACAATGAACTGAGATGTTCATAGAATTATAAAAAAATATGTCACGTGAAAAAAAATGAAGAGCAAAGAGAGGGCATAAGGGTTATACATGCCTTTGCTTGTACCTAAACAACCTTAGGAACATGTAAGCATAGTTATTATTTTAGGTTTACCTAAGACATTATGGGGAAAAGATTCAGTACTTATAATGGATCACTTTTTAAAGATGTTACACTTTATTTGGAAGACTTTATGGAAGAAGCTTGGAACCAAGTTGTTATTTAATGCAGCTTGTCATCTATAAACTGATCGGCAAAACTGAAGTGTTGAATAGAGCACTTTTAACTTTGCTTAGGATGGTGGTGAACAAAAATCTAAAGAATTAGGATAAGTGCTTGGCATATGTAGAGTTCGCTTACAATCATAGTGTACATAACGCTAATGAGCATTCTCCTATTAAGGTGTCCATGATTTCAACCCAACTACACCTCTTAATTTAGCACCAATACAAATTAGCAAGAGAAGCTATGTAGATGGAGCTAAGAAGGCTCAAATGGTGAAGAATATGCATAAGAAAGTTGAAGAACAAATCGAGAGGAAGAATAAAACTTATGCGAGATCGACAAACAAAAGGAGAAAGCAAGCTCCATTCAAACCAAGAGATCTTATATGGATTTATTTTCACAAGAAAAGGTTTCCTAATCTAAGGAAGTCTATGCTGATGCAAAAGGCTAATGGTCCTTTTAGGGTCCTTCAGAAGGTAAATGATAATGCTTACAAGCTTGACTTACCCAAAGAATACAATGTGAGCACCACGTTCAATGTTGAGATCTAACACCTTATTTAGAGGACACCTTGGATGATGTAGATGGTGTAGATTTAAGGGTAAATCCTTTTTAACAAGGGGGAGATGAAGTGTCACATCATGGTTAGCCCAAGTTAACAGGCCCAAAGAAGGAATAATTTGAGTATATAAGCCCAATCACACGATCAAGGGCTAAAAGAGTCTACTTGATGTATTATGTGCTTGATAAGGAAGTTCCTTGAAGATTTTAGAAGTTTTCTTTAGCAAGAAAGTCAACAGCATCCAAATTAGGAAAGTTTTTAGTGTGCAGATTATTACTTAATCCCAAGGCTTTCAGTTTCCTTTTTTTAGAAAGATTTTAACCCCTTAGCTTGAAAGGAATTAATTCCATTGACTATTTTATTTTCTTTATGAGCAAATAATATCTTAATTAATTATTTAGGATTTAGTTTCCTTTACTCGTAAAGGCCTTTAGCCAAATCCTTTTACTATAAATAGAGGACCTCATGCTTGTTTTTTAATCATTCAGATTTGATCAATAAAACTACTAATTATTTTTAGTTTTTTTCCTCTTATCCAAGTCTTCTTGGTGGCGAGTTTGTGAGACTTATCTTTTAAGTTTCTCATCACTAAAAGTGGCATTCAAACCTTGTAATGATTGTGGTGAGGTTTCTTATTAATCAATCAAGGTTTATTCCTTCAGTCCTTTCAACTTTTAAATTTTGGATTATTTTTTTCTTCTATGTTCCTTTTGAATAGTTAGATCCCTATAGATTGGTTTCCATTGAGTTCTATTTCGATAAGGATAATCATTAGCTAAAAATCAAAGCTCATCCCCTATTTTGGATGAAAATGGATTCTTTTAGTAATCTTCATTCCTTTCATGATTGCGATACAAAAACACATTTTCTTCTTCAAATACACGGCATTGATGCTTTGGTTTCACAAGAAAACTTTTGTTTCCACCATTTGCCTTAGAGATAAAGTTCATTTATCAATGATATGAACTTGG
Source organism: Adansonia rubrostipa (assembly GCA_038381775.1). Lineage (NCBI taxonomy): Eukaryota > Viridiplantae > Streptophyta > Magnoliopsida > Malvales > Malvaceae > Adansonia > Adansonia rubrostipa. The sequence continues at coordinate 8,178 of JBBYHM010123011.1, read as the reverse complement.
ATTCCCATAATATTCTTCATTATTTTTCAAGATTTGGCACCATAAACACGTTTTCTTCATTAGGATACATAATATTGATGCTTTGGTTTTGCAAGAAAAGCTTTTCATTCAACTATTTTCCATAAAACCAAAGTTTCTTCCCCAAATGAGATAAACATGGATTCTCATAAAAATCTTCACTCTTTTCATGATTAGGATGGAAAAAAATGTTCTCCTTCTTGGGATACATGATATTGATGCTTTGGTTTTACAAGAAAACTTTTGTTTCCACCATTTTCCTTAGAAATAAAGTTTGTCCACCAAATGAGATGAACTTTGATTCTCATAATAATCTCCACTATCTTCGTGATTAGGCACCTTAAACATGCTCTCTTCATTGGATACATGATATTAATGCTTTGGTTTTGCAAGAAAAGCTTTTCATTGCCCCATTTTCCATAGAGATAAAATTTGATCACCAATTAGATAAACTTGGATTCTCATAATAATTTCCATTATTTTCATGATTAAGCATCATAAACATGTTCCCTACATTTGGTTATGTGATATTGGTCTTTGGTTTCTTAGAAAAAGCTTTTTATTCCTCTATTTTCCATAAAATTAAAGTGTATCCCCTAAATTAGATCAAGATGGATTCTCATAATAATCTTCTTTCCTTTCTTGATTAGGATACAAAAACACATTTTCCTCCTAGACTACATGATATTAATGCTTTGGTTTTGCAAGAAAACTTTTATTTCCACCATTTTGCTTAGAAATAAAATTCATCCACCAAATGTGATGAATTTGTCTCTTATAATAATCTCCATTATTTTCATGATTAGGCATATTAAGCATATTCTCTTTATTAAGATAGAATATATTAATGTTTGGGTTTTCTAAGAAGAACATTTTATTCTACCATTTTCCTTAGAGAAAAAGTTTGTCCACCAATGAGACGAACTTGTTTTCTCATAATAATCTCCATTACTTCCAAGTCTCTTCATTGGGATACAAGATATTGATGCCTCGGTTTTGCGACCATTTTCTAGAAAATTAAAGTTCCCCAAATCTTATGTAGATGGATTCTTGTAATAATCTCTAATCCTTTCAGGATTAGGATACAAAAATATATTCGCCTCTTTGGGATACATAGAATTAATGATTTTCTTTTGCAAGAGAACTTTTGTTTCCACTATTTCCCTAAGAAATAAAGTTTATCCACAATTTGACGAACTTGGATACTCGTAATAATCTCCATTATTTTTCATGATTAGGATCCTTAAACAAGTTCTCTTTATTGGGATACACGTTATTAAGGCTTTGGTTTTGCTGGGAAACCTTTTTATTCTACCATTTTCCAAAAAGACAAACTTTGTCCACCAATGAGACAAACTTGGATCTCATTATAATCTCTATTTCTTTCATTCTTGGGATACAAAAACACTTTTCTCTCTTTAGGATTCATGATATTGATGCTTTGGATTCACAAAAAACTATCGTTTCCACTATTTTCCTTAGAAATAAAGTTCATCCACCAAATTAGATAAGCTTCGATTCTCATAATAATCTCCACTATTTTCATGACCAGGCATCTTAAACATGTTATCTTCACTAGGAGACATGATATGATGCTTACGTTTTGCAAGAAAAGCTTTTATTCCATCATTTTTCATAAAGTTCATCCATGAATGAGACGAACATGGATTCTCATAATAATCTCCATTACATTCATAATTGGGATACAAAAATACATTCTCCTCCTTGGACTACACAATATTGATGCTTTGGTTTCGCAAGAAAACCTTCATTTCCACTATTTTCCTTAGAAATAAAGTTCATCCACCAAATGAGACGAACTGGGTTCTCATAAAAATCTCCATTATTTTCATGATAAGGCACCTTAAACACGTTCTTTTCATTGAGATACATGATATTGATGTTTTGGTTTTGCAATAAAAGTATTTTATTCTTCCATTTTCCATCAAGATAATGTTTGTACACCAATGAGATGAACTTGGATTCTCATAATAATCTCTAATATTTTTATGATTAGTCACCAAAAACACATTATCTTTCTTACGATACATGATATTGATGTTTTGGTTTTCTAAGAAAAGATTTCCATTCCCCTTATTTTCCATAAAATCCATGTTCGTGCCCCAAACAAGATAAATATGGATCTCATAGCAATCTCCATTTCCTTCATGATTGGGATGCAAAAACACATTCTCCTCCGTGGGATACAAGATATTGATGCATTGGTTTCACAAGTAAACTTCCATTTCCACCATTTTCCTAGAAATAAAGTTTGTCCACCAAATAAGAAAAACTTTCATGCTCATCATAATCTATATTATTTTCATAATTAGTCAACTTAAATGCATTCTATTCATAGGGATGCATGATATTAATGCTTTGGTTTTACAAGGAAAACTATTTATTCCACCATTTTCCATAAAATCAAAGTTCATCTCCCAAATCAGACAAACATTGATTCTCATTATAATCTCCATTTCATTCATGACTTGGAAATAAAAACATGTTATCCTCCTTTGGATACACAATACTGATGCATTGCTTTTGCAATAAGACTTTTGATTCCACCACTTTCATCAGAAATAAAGTTTGCCCATGAAATAAGATGAACTTTGATTCTCATAATAATCTCTATTATTTTTCATGATTATGTGCATTAAATAGATTTTCCTTATTGGGATACAAGTTTTTGATGCTTTGGTTTTGTAGGAAAAGTTTTTCATTCTGCCATTCTCTATAAAGATAAAGTTTATCAACCAATGATATGAACTTGGGTTCTCGTAATAATCTCCATTATTTTCATGACTAGCCACCATAAACACATTCTCTTCATTGGGATACACTATGTTGATTTGCAGGTTTTGCAAGAAAAAAGCTATTCATTCCACCATTTTCTATAAAATCAAAGTTCATGGCCCAAATGCGATAAACATGGATTCTCATAATAATTTCCATTCTTTTTATGATTGGGATAAAAATCACATTTGCCTCCTCAGACTAAATTATATTGATGCTTTGATGTCACAAGAAAACTTTTGTTTCCACCATTTTCCTTAAAAATAAGTTTAGCAACGAAATAAGATGAACTTGGATCTCATAATAATTCTTATTATTTTTCTTGATAAGGAACTTTAAACATGATCACAGTTCATCCCCCAAAAGAGATGAACATGGATTCTTGTAATAATCTCCATTACTTTCTTAATTGGGATAGAAAAACATTATTCTCCTCCTTAGAGAACATAATATTGATGTTTTGGTTTCATAAGAAAATGTTTACCTCCACCATTTTTCTTAGAAATAAAGCTTATCTACCAAATAAGATGAACTTTGGTTCTCATAATAATTGCCATTATTTTCTTAATTAGGTACTATAAACATGTGCTCTTTAGTGGGAGACATGGTATTGATGCTTTGATTTTGCAGGAGAAGTTTTTCATTCCACTATTTTTCATAGAGATAAAGCTCATCCACGAATGAGACAAACTTGGATTCTCATAATAATCTCTATTATTTTCATGATTAGTCATCATAAACACATTCTTTTCATTGGGATGCATGATATTGATGATTTGGTTTTGCAAGAAAAGCTTTTCATTCCACTGTTTTCCATAAAATCAAATTTCGCCCCTAAACCTTGGGATATATAATATTGATGCTTTGCTTTCACAAAAAGACTTTTGTTCCCTTCATTTTCCTTGGAAAGGAAGTTTATCTTGCCAAATAAGACAATCTAGGATTCTTGTAATAATCTTCATTATTTTCATAATTAGGCACTTTAAAAATTTTCTCTTCATTGGGATACACAATATGCATTGATTTTGCAAGAAAAGCTTTTTCTTTCATTAATGCTTCATTAGGATACACAACATTAATGCTTTGGTTTTGTAAGAAAAGCTTTTTATTTTGCCATTTTCCATAAAATCAAAGTTTGTCCCCCAAATTGGTAAAACATGAATTCTCATAATAATCTCCATTCCATTCATTATTGGGAAGCAAAAACACATTCTCCTCTTTCGGATACGTGATATTGATTCTTTAGTTTCACAAGCAAACTTTTGTTTCCCCTATTTTCCTTTGAATTAATGTTCGTCCACCAAATGAGATGAACCTAGATTCTCATAATAATCTCTATTATTTTCATGATTAGGCAATAGCATGTTCTCTTTATTGGAATACATGATATTGATGCTTTGGCTTTACAAGAAAAGCTTTTTATTTTGCCATTTTCATAGAGAAAAAGTTCATCCACCAATGAGATGGACTTTGATTCTCATAATAATCTCCATTATTTTCATGATTATGCACCTTACACATGTTCTCTTCATTAGGATACACATCATCAATTCTTTAGTTTTGCTAGAAAGTTTTTGTTTCCACCATTTTCTTTAGAAATAAAATTCATCCACCAATGTGACAAACTTGGATTCCTATAATAATCTCCATTATTTTTATGATTATGCACCATAAATACATTTTCCCTACTAGGATACACGATATTGATGTTTGATTTTGTGAGAAAAGCTTTTTGTTTCACCATTTTTCATAAAATCAATGTTCACCCTTGAAAGAGATGAGTAGGATCCTCGTAATAATCTTCATTCCTTTCAAGATTCACATTCTCCCTTTTGGACTACATGATATTGATGTTCTAGTTTCACAAGAAAACTTTTGTTTCCACCTCTTCCCCTAGAAATAAAGTATATCCATGAAATAAGACAAATTTTGATTCTTGTAGTAATCTCCATTATTTTCATGATTAGTCACCTTAAACACATTCTCTTCATCGGAATACATGATATTGTTGCTTTGTTTTTGCAAGAAAAGCTTTTCATTCTACCATAGAGATAAAGTTCATCCACCAATGAAACAAACTTGGATTCTTATAATAATCTACATTATTTTCACTATTAGGCATGATAAACACATTTTCTTCATTGGGATACATGATATTGGTGCTTTGCTTTTGCAAGAAAAGCTTTTTCCATAAAATAAAATTTCATCTGCTAAATGAGATGAATATGGATTCTCGTAATAATCTCTATTCCTTTCATAATTGGGATACAAAAATACATTTTTCTCCTTGTGTTACATGATATTGATTCATTACTTTCACAAGAAGACTTTTGTTTCCACCATTTTCTTTAGAAAAAAGTTCATCTGCTAAATGAGATCATCTAGGATTCTTGCAATAACTCTATTCCTTCCATGATTGGGATGCAAAAATAAATTCTCCTTATTGTGTTACAAGATATTGATTCTTTGCCTTTGCAAGAAGACTTTTATTTCCACCATTTTCCTTAGAAATAAAGTTTATCCACTAAATAAGATGAACAAGGATTCTTGTAATAATCTCCATTATTTTCATAATTAGGCAATTTCAACATGTTTTCTTTATTGGGATACATGATGTTAATGCTATGGTTTTACAGGAAAAGCTTTTCATTTCACCATTTTTCATAGAGATAAAGTTAATACGAACTTGGATTCTTGTTATAATCTCTATTATTTTCATGATTAGGTACCTTAAACACATTTTCTTCGTTGGGATATTCATATTTTGGTTTTGCAAGGAAAGCATTTCATCCATAATTTCTCATAAAATGAAAGTTTGTCCCCCAAATGAGATGGACATGGATTCTTGTAATAATCTCCATTTCTTTCACGATTGGGATGCAAAAACACATTCTTCTTCTTGGTATACATGATATTGATGCTTTGGTTTCACAAGAAGACTTTTGTTTTCACTATTTCCCTTAGAAATAAAGTACATCCACCAAATGAAACAAACCTGGATTGTCATAATAATCTCCATTATTTTCATAATTAAGCACTTTAAACACGTTCTCTTTATTGGGATACACAATATTGATGCTTTGGTTTTGCAAGAAAAGCTTTTTGTTTCATCATTTTCCATAGAGATGAAATTCATCCACCAATGAGACAAGCTTTGGATTCCTATCATTGATGAGCCTTATCAGAATAGAAGTTAGTGGAAATAGATCTCTATGGTTTAAAATGAAAATTAAAAAAAATAAAAATCTAAAATCTGAAAGCTAGAAGCATAGAAGGAATAAACCTTGATTGATTTATAAGAATCCTTGCCACAATCAATACAAGGCTTGGATGCCATTTTTAGGGATGAGAAACCTCAAAGATAAGTCTCACAAACTTGCCACCAAGAAGACTTGGATAAGAGGAAAAGAACTAAAAAGAATAAGCAGCTTTATTGATCAACTCCAAATGACTCAAAAAATAAGTATAAGATTATTCCCTATTTATAGTAGAGGATTTGGCTAAAGGCCTTTACAAGAAAAGCAAACTAAATCCTAAATAATTAATTAAGATATTGCTTGCTTACAAAGAAAATAAAATAGTCAATAGAATTAATCCTTATAAGCTAAGGAATTAAAAGTTTTCTGAAAAAGAAAATTGAAAGCCTTAGGGATTAAGTAATAATCTACACGACAAAACTTTCCTAACTTGGATGTTGCTAACTTTCTTGCTCAAGAAGACTTCTAAAATCTTTAATGATCTTCCTTATCAAGCACATAATACAAAGTTGACTCTTTTAGCCCTTGATAGTGTGATTGGGCCTGTATACTCAAACTCTCTTCTTTTAGGGTTAATAACTTTGGCCAAACATGATGGGGCGTATCATCTCCCTCTTGTTGAGAAGGATTTACACTCAAATCCACACCATCTCCATCATCCAAGGTGTCCCCTAAATACGATGTAAAATCTTGAACATTGAACGTGGTGCTCACATTACATTCTTCAGGTAAATCAAGCTTGTAGGCATTGTCATTTACTTTTTCAAGAACCCTAAAATAACCATCACCTCACGGTATTAGCTTAGACTTCCTTTAATTAGGAAACCTCTCCTTGCAAAGATGAATCCACATAAGATCTCTCAGTTTAAATTTTCATTTTTTGTTTCTCAATCTCACATAAGCTTTATTCTTCTTCTTGATCTATTCCCCAACTTTCTTGTGCATATTTTTCACCATTTGATCATTATTAGCTCCATCTATACAATTCCTCTCGCTAATTGGTGTTGGCATTAAATCAAGAGGTGTAGTTAGGGTGAAACCATAGATGACTTCAAAAAGAGAATGCTTACTAGCATTGTGTACACTATGGTTGTTAGAAAACTCTACATATGCCAAGCACTCATCCTAATTTTTTAGATTCTTGTTCACCCCCATCCTAAGCAAATCTGAAAATGTTCTATTCACCAGCTCTATTTGCTCATCAGTTTATGGATCCAAGCTTTTTCCATAAGGCCATCCATATATGGTTTAGGAACTTAGCATCATGATCCAGGATAATGTTATTAGGAATCCCATGCAACCAAACTATTTCCTTGAAGAAAAAATTAGCTACATGGCTTGCTTCGTTAGTTTTATGGCATGGAATAAAGTATGGCTTCTTAAAAAAGCAATCCTCTACAACCATTACTGAATTCTTTCCCTATGGTGTCTTACCTAAAACAAAATCCATGCTTACATCTTCCCAGGGATGTTTAGGTACAGGCAAAGGCATGAATAACCCCTGTGTCATCTCTTCGCTCTTTGCTTTTTTGCACATGACATATCTTTCTATAATTCTATGAACATTTCAGTTCTTTGCTGGCCAACAGAAGTGTGCTTTGAATTTTTCTAATGTCTTCTTTTCACCAAAGTGCCTAACAAGACCTCTTTCATGAGCTTCACACACGAAAAGCTCTCAAATTAAATAAAAAAGAATACAAAATCAACTAGACTTGAAGATAAATCCTTCTTGCCAAAAATAACTTCTTTGGTCCCTTCGTTCACTCTTCTTAGATCTCTGTAAAGTGTGGGTCCTTTTTGTACAACTTTATCATCAAATCAAACCCCATTAATCTTGTATTAAGCATAGAATTAGTGAATACTTCACAAAAGTGCATCGGCTGCAATGTTGATATTCTCTTTCTTGTACTTGATTACATAGGGAAACCTTCGCAAGAACTCCATCCATTTGGCATGTCTCCTATTTAGCTTGCTTTACCCCTTCAAATGTTTCAATGACTAATGATCTGTATGAATCATGAACTTCATAGGGAATAAGTAATTTGCCAAGTTTCTAATGCCCAAATTAGTGCATAAAACTCTTTATCATAGGTTAAGTAGTTGAGAC
>JBBYHM010122902.1:0-39066 GCA_038381775.1 Adansonia rubrostipa | reverse complement strand
AAAATATGCATAATTAGTATTTGCTTGTCGTCCAGTTTAGGATACAATCAGGTTTGGTCATATGTACATTCACTTATGGTAATCTGTGCATTTAGTTATGGTCATCTGTACAATGAGTTATGGTCATATGTATATTTAGTTATTGTCATATATATATATATATATATATACTTAAGATGTCATGAGTTTAGGATATATGTAATTGAGTGATACCCATTTCCATAAGTGTTTCCCATATGTAATGCAATTATAGCTATTTTTACATTTAATATTGTGCATATGTACATTCAGTTAGAGTCATACGTACAACACAAGTATTCACCATATATTGTGTGTTGGACTTCAAATATGCACATGTACTGATTTTGAATAGCATTTGGTTTTGGTTTTATTATTATAAAGGGCTTATATGGTTATACAATTGAATTGTACTCAAATGTATAGTGTTTTTTATTTTTAAATAAGTTAGTTTAGGGCTTAGGGTTTAAGTTCAGTCTTATGCGTGTATGTATGTTGTGCTCATATGTAAATTCATATAGAGTTATATGTATGTTTCACATGATTGTCATATAATAAGTGTTGTATTTCTTAGAGTTAGCATTGACGTTAGGGTTATTGTCTTGGTCATATTCCTGTAAAGACATTTTAGGTTCATGGTACATAAAGAGTTTTAGTGTTTTGTACACACATCTTAAACATATGTACATTTAATTATGGTTATAAGGTCATTTAGTTATGATCATATATACATTATATGTGATTGTAATGTAATCAGTTTAGGGTAAGGTGCATGAATTTATGATAGTTATGTGATACGGTTTAGGGTTATATGGTCACTATACGTTCAGTTTTAGTGTTATGTATATTCAACTATGGTCATATATACATTACATGTCATTGTACATAGAGTTAGTGTTAGGAGTATGCACAATTAACTGATAGTTATCTAATATAATAATAGGTGATATGGTTATTTATACATTCAGTTATGGTCATCTATACATTCGGTTATGGTCATCTATATATTTAGTTATGGGTATATACATATGAGTTTTAATCTTTTATACATGTATCTTATGTATAGGTACATTCTATTATGCTTGTAAGGTTATTCAGTTATGGTCAAATGTACATTTAGTTGTACTCATATGTACATCTTATGAGATTATTGTATCATCAATTCAAGTAATGTGCATAATTACTAGTTGACATTTTGACACATTAAGGGTCATATGGTCATCTGTATATTTAGTTATGATCATCTGTACATTCAGTTATTAGTGATATGTACATTCAATTATAGTCATATATACATTACGCATCATTGTACATGTAGTGTTGGTAATATGCACAATTAACTGATACTTATATGATACAATAATGGGTTATATGGTTATTTGAACATTCAATTATGGTTATCTGTACATTTCGTTACAGTCATCTGTACATTTAGTTACAGTGATCTGTACATTTAGTTATGGTCATCTGTATATTCAGTTATGGGTATATACACATAAGTTTTAGTGCTTTTGTACATCCATCTTAGGCATAATTACATTCCATTTTGCTCATAGAGTTATTTACTTATGGTCAAATGTACGTTCAGTTATGGTCAGATGTACATCTTACGTGATTATCATATCATCAGTCTAAATAATGTGCACAATTGCCATTTGACATATTCATATGATTTAGGGTCATATGGTTATATGTACATTCAGTTATGCTCATATAAGGCATATATATTCTTGTTGTCGATTTACAGGAACTAAAGTAATCAAAAACAATGGTGGTGACTTATGTGCAGGTTGAACACTCTCTAGTCTTTGTGATTGTCCTCGAAGACCAACTTTCATTTTGGAATGTGTATATACGTATGATATTAACAACTGAATGGACATAAGTAGTAGACTAACTAATTCATTGCTGTATGCTAAAAGTGATTGAAAGTCTTAATTTTTTTGTTCTCTTGTTTAGTGAATAGCTTTTGTTCTGTGTAACGCTGTGGTAGTTATTCATTCATGATAGCTTTTGTTGCAGCTTTAATAGATTGTTGTAAATCCCTAACTCAATGTGCATAATGTAAGATATAGCATTATTGGTTTTGAATGTTGTTATTGTGGAAACGGCATGCGTGTGAGCCTGTATTTTTTGTTATGTACATCCACCATATCGAGTGCTCAGTAAACATCATATAATTTCAGAGAAAATGGAAAGCTATTTATGAAAGATTTTTCCATCTATTACCCTACCATTGATAACACATTCTCAGTACAAGTAATGTACCATTATGGTATCAAGCAAATTAAAAAAGTTGCTAATTTAATTTCACGGTTGCTTACATTATGAAGCATATCTATAATTTGTACCAACCGTACACATTACTAATTATAAAGGTTGGTGCACATAAAATAAATAAAAAATAACGTTACAACTTAAAAATCAATAATATACATGTGATTACTATAGCCATTGTAGATCCTTTATTAAAGAAATTGTATCATAGGCTGATGATGCCATACACTCAGGCAGTTTGAACGCAGATGTCTCGATAAAGTAGTAGGCAAGCACATCTGATATGAATTATTTTATAAATGAACATCATTACCTTCAATAAGGGAGAGAGAAAAGTGCCATTGGACATATATGTTACTTTAATTACATAAAATACATGAGCATAAATAAATGTACGTATGACTATAATTGAATGTATATATGAGTAAGACTAAAGGTATATATAACTATAATTGAATGTACATGTGAGTAAACTGAATGTACATATGCCCTAAACCAATTGCAAACAAAACCAAAAGTCACATATGAGTAGAACTGAATACACATATGACTATAATCGTATATACATATGCTTAAAAATAAAAGAACTAAATAAGAATGGTGAATGTACATAATGACTAAACCTTAATGTACTACATCACTATATCGTAAAATGCAATTACTATAACAAAAGAATGATTTAATAACCACAAGAATTTATATATGACTTAACATGTATATGAACTAAAAAAAAAGTCCCTTCATAGGTATATAAACATAAATAAATGTACACATCGCTTGAGTAAAATGTATATATGACTATAACTTAACCTTAAACTACATGTACAATCAGCCTATTAACGAAATGCCATATAGGAAAATTAGGCAAATGTAGGAGAGACTGTGCAACTTAGTACAAGGTAACCCTAAACGCTTGCTCCATTAATTGCAAAATGGTGGACATGGTATAACAAAACATGACATCAACTGAATTACTAGTTATATGAGTATTGCTCTAAGTTGTAAAATCCTAAACCAACAAAATTAAAATACTTTATAACCTTAAACCCTTAACTATTGAAATTTACAATGACATAATTTAGAACAACATATTTATGTAAATGATGATGTACATTTAATGCAAAGTATAAACCCTAAACCTTAAACTCTAAAAACTAAGTCATCCTTGTATGTGACAAAAATAAATGAACATATATGTCATCAAATAAAAGGAAAAGTACCTTTTCCTGACTACTAGTAGTGGAACTGACCTTAAACCCTTATAAAAAACTATGATACAAGAATACAATGACGATAGAGGAAAACATGAAACATATATATAGATGAGCATAATTAAATGTACGGATAAGTAAGACTAAATGTGCATATGACCATATAACCCTAAACTGCATTGCATTTGTGCACATTATTTGGACTGATGATATGACAGTCACATAAGATGTACATATGAGCATAATTGAATGTACATTTAACTACGACTGCACAACCCTATGAGTATAACGAAATGCACTTATGCCTAAGATGCATGAACAAAACACTAAAAGTCATACGTATATACCCATAACTAAAAGTACAAATGACCATGATTAAATGTACAAATTACCATCACTGAATTTACTAATGACAGTAACAAAATGTACAGATGATTATAACTGAATGTACAAATGACCATATAACCCATTTTTGTATCAAATACTGTCAGTTAGTTGTGCATATTACCAACGTTAACTCCATGTACAATGATGTCTAATGTATATAGGACTATAACTGAATATACAGATGGCTGTAACTGAATGTACAAATGATCATATGACCTATTATTGCATCAGTTTACAATTAAGTTAAATTATGCATATTACCAACGCTAAGTCCATGTACAATGATGTCTAATGTATGATATGACCATAACTAATGTACATATAACAATAACTAAATGTACAAATGACAATAACTGAATGTACAGATAACCCTATGACCCTAAAGCGTATTAGATAACTATCAAAAAGTTTTGTGCATTACCCTAAACTGATTATATGACAATCACATGTAATGAATAGATGACCATAATGAGAAACCCTATGACCATAATTAAATGTACATGTAACTAAGATAACAATAACTGAATGTTACATCGATATGTCGATAATTGATCCACAGACTTCTTGCAAAATCAATAAGGTTATTAGATACTCTATAGTACTTGATTGATAGGTTTCTTTAATGTTTCAAAGTTAGAAACGAAGTTGGTCTTGGTAATTTTTAGAACGTCAAGATAATAGTTGAATAATGGCATGTTGGTTTAATCATTTTGGTAATAAAAATTCATTTTGTTTCATGATGCATGCAAAAATATTGTTGCTTGCTGAAATGGTGTCAATGTTATGCTACCCTCTGATGAAGTCGAAAGGATATTTTAGAAGACAATGTTTTAAAGCTACTCATTAGAATATTCTAATAAAACAAATTTGATTTACTCTTTGATAATCTCATATTTACTGATTTAGCTATCAATGAATGATATTCAGATTCGGATATTATAATTACTATTTGACATAGCGGATGCGAATACAAAGCCTCAGATATCTATTATCCGAATCCATATTACACATGCGAATAATGCATTCGAATATCCGAATTCACATTTGTAAAATGCAAAAAATCTATGCTTAATGTAAGACTTGAACTTTGGCTTTCCAACTTAACCATTAGATACTTTACCAAATGAGCTAATCTTGAATTTTTAAATGATATGCAACTAAAATTAATTTATATATAAGTATAATTATAATTTAAAAATATTTTAATAAATAAAATATAATAATAAATTAATTATAAACTTAAATTAATTAATTATGTTAAATACCTTTAAATTTTAAAGATACATCATATTTTTTAAAAAATATTTGATGATTTAACAAGCTTAATTAATTAAATCATTCCAATTATATAAATATGCTTATCATATAACATAATATGATATATTTTATTATATGTATGATATTATAATATAATTATAGACTTATTGTTTATGATACAATATATATATATTAAATATATACTATATATAATTATAATAATATAGATTATATATATGATTACTAAATATTTGTATATTATAATATAAACAACATATTATATATTACAATATCAATAATCATATAATTATATGTAATTAGAATACATAATATTGTAAAATAATATTATATATAAATAACATATTTAAATATTATTTATTATATAACATTATTTGATATAATATAATACAATATTATAATAAAAGGAGAGGTCAACTTACAATAATGTAAAACTGAACACTTGCATAATTTTTTGTAAAATTAATATTTTGACAAATCGATTGTTAGATTTAGCAATATAATTATATTCGTCGTGTATATAAAATTTCAAATCTATCCACTATCTCTATCATATCAATCGATAATATTTTTTAGTACGTATTTAACAGTTAGAAATTTTTAACGTCAAATAAATTATTAGACAATTTTAATTTACTCAAAATTAGATGTGCATGATTTAAGTATATAGAATATGAAGTTAATATATACCATTAATAATTTAACTTTATACAGTTACTATATACTTTAAATTACTAATTAATTTTAGTTTATGAAACAAATACTTTTAATTAATGAAATTAGTTCTTCATATTATTTTTTTTTTTTGTATTTGGATTGTTATTTTGTTTTCTAAGCTGTTATTTTTTGTATTTTAGAACTTATTTGTTGGTTATTATATACAAGTGACTTTGAATTAAAATTGTTTTTTGTTTAATTTTAAAGTTTTTTTAAAAAGAAATTGATTTTCTAAATTTAGTTTTTTTTTTTTTTGCAGATTTGGATATCTAACGGATAATGTTACTTGATTTAGATTTAGATTCGGATAGCAATGTGTGGATTTAAAGTGGATAATAAACGGATTTAGATTTTAAAGCAATTTCACAGATTCGAATTCAAATATTGCAAAAGTTGTAGATATCTGATCTGCTGCCATCCCTTTCCCTTGGTACATCTACAGGCAATTGTAGACACCTAATTTCTTCTAGTTTTTTTTTCAGTAGTCCTAATTATCCGACACAAGGAATATAGCTATTGCCCCGATTGAGCTCGACCTTTGTCAGCTAATTTACACATTTTTGCAACTTAATCCGTCACACATAAATGGCTATATTGGCATGTGACAGAAAAAGTGCCATTAAAAGACTGATCTCAGATAAAAGGATGAATATTTAAAAGAAAAATCAGTTTTTAAATATTCTTTCATGGAAAATCATTCTTGCAGATGATATTACGGTCAAATTTTCTTTTTTTGAAAACTTTTTTAGATTTTTCTGTAAAACTTAGAAAGTTGATTGTCATATATTTTTACTGATACCTATGTAGTATTTATGCCGATATAGACTTTGAAAACTCAGAAATATTCAATAAAAAATACGTATGTGCATTTTCCATTACAAGGTGTCAAATTATCAATTTTGTTAATTAATTTTGAATTTTTATAGTATCGTGAGTATTATGCTCACAAAATTTTTCCCTGTTAAATATATTCTAGATTTCATAATTTCACCTTGTTCATTTTTTATAATTAATATTTTGGATAATATGTTGTATTTCACCCATTTTATATAATTTTCAATGTATTCTTTAGAATTTTCTCTGTTCTAAAATATAAGCTTTCCTTTATCAGTAAACTTTTTGATAGAATTTTCTTAAGTTTTGATTTTAAAAAATTCTTTGAATATTCCCATTGAATTGCCATAAAATTAGTTTTGAAAAATTCCAATCCATTTTATGGATTTTTCTTGTTTTCAAGTTATGGAGTTTTCTATTCTAAAAACTTTTTTGTTTGGGTTTTTTTGAGTTTATAATTTTTAAAATTTATTAAATATTTTTATTAACTTCATATTTAATCAGTTTTCGAAAAGTCAATCAATTTTGTGAGTTTTGAATTTTTTTATACATATCAACTTTTTTCGTAAGGATTTTGCTCGTATAATTTTACAAGTTTTTGAATTCCAATTAAGTTTTTTTTCATTATTTCATTTCCAAAATTTTGTTTATAATTATTAGTTATAATTTTTTAATTCTTTATTTTATTATCCTTAATTTTATTTTATTTAATTATTGGTTATTTTCCATTAGTTTCGTAGAAACTAGTCTAGCTGATTTCCAACTTTTCCTTATTCAATTTAGTGGGTTTCTAATTACCCATTAGATGATATTATCTAGGTAATATGACAACATATTTTTGAATGAACCCTAGTTGCTTGTCAAACAAACGCATTTCTCATCTTTTTATGCTAATAATTATAAAATAATAAAAATAAATTAAGCAAAACATTTTTCCTTAAGTTTTGGGCCGAACCTCCTCCTTTATAAAAGGGGGAGGATATTTTTCATGGAAAGGTTTTATGGCTTGAAAAAAATAGAAAAACACTTGAAAAAAGTTTCAAAAGCTTTGAATAGGTAAATTTCTTCCAAAAAATTTTGGTTTTCTCTTCATTTTTGTTCATTATTCCCCTTGTTGGTGAGCCAAAATCATACTTAAGCTCATGGATTTTGATTCATGTTGAAAAACTAGGCATAATAACCATGAACCAATTTATTTGATTTAATTATTTTTGTTTAATTTTTCTTGTTAGTAGATTATCCTTCTTCATGAATCATGTTTATGTTGATAAGGTTATATTTGTCATATATATGTTCATATGTAAGTTATTTCTTTTAGTGTTTTCTTGTTATTATGTTGAAATCACATGTTTATGCATTTATTTTTATGATTTTATCATATAATAATGTTGATTTGTGTTGGGTAAAACATGAATATGTGATTATTAAGTTAAAAAAAATTATAGATCATTTAGGGTTGGCCAAAAGTATTACATGTATATGTGATGATTTTTTTTATTCTTGTGGCCATGTTATAAATATAAAAAGTTTAGGGACTAATTTGTAAAAAATAAAAAACCATGAAAAAATTTTCTAGCCACTCCATGCTTGGTTGAAATCCACGTATGCCTTAAGGAGTGTATTTTATGCACTTTATCAAGTAAAAATATATTTTTTGGATTTTTGTCTTTTTGTAATTTTAAAAGATTTAGGGACTTTTGTGTAAATATTAAAAAAATTATTCTAAGGACAAAAGAAGTGGCCAAACATTACTTGTGAATTTTTATGTGATTTTTTGTAATAATTTTGATTTATTTGATGTTTGATTTGATGTTTTAATTATGTAGGGACTAATTTGTAAATTTAAAAAAGTTTAGGGACCATTAATAAAGGCTAACATTTTTGGTCAAAATGGTCATCTTTAGCTTGAAATCATTCACTTAAAGTATTTTAAAACATTTTTAGCATTCCACTAGTCCTCCGATGGGGTGTTAAAAATATTAGAACTTTTCGTATTTTTTCTATTCTTCATTAGGGTACAAAATATTATTTTTTAAAAATTTAGGGATTTAATTGCGTTTTAACATTTTAGGTTACTTTAAAATCTAAATTACCCATTTAGGGTATTTTGGGCAAAAAAACATTTTAGCATTTTTAGTCAATTTGGGACTAATTTGTCATTTTGAGAAATTTAGGGTCCCATTATCAATTTTTGTACTTTAGGTCATATTTGTCAGCTAAATTACCCATTTAGGGTAAAAATCACCATTAATTATCTTTTCGTGTCCTTGAAGGTTACTGGGATACTTCTATGTTAAAGGTAACCTTATGGGCATTTTGGTAATTTCTCTATAACCAAGTCCTAGATAGTCATCAAGATGTTTTTATGCCAAAGGTATGTATTTAGGATAGGTTCACTCCTTAGGATCCTTTTCATGTCCTTTAGGGTTATCGGGATACTTTTATGTCGAAGGTATACCCCTAAGGCATTTTGGTAATTTCTTTAGAATTAAGTCCGACACAGTCACCGGGATGCTTTTATGCCAAAGGTGTATCTTTAGGATAAGTTCATGCTTTTATGGTCATTTTTGGGTCTTTTAGTGTTATCGGGACATTTTCATGTCAAAGGTATACTGTCTGGCATTTTGGTAATTTTGCACTAGAATAAAGTCCTATGTGATCACTAGGATTCTTTCATGTCAAAGGTATATATTAGGAATAGGTTCTTTATTTTAGATTGTTACCAAGTATTAGACGTTCTATAAATATTTTTAATAAAATAAAAAATTTGTCTTTAGAAAACTAAGGCAATGTCTTCTAGTTACAATAATATGTTAAATTTCTCTCAGACTATGAGAGGGGTTTTATGAATTATTTTTAATGACAAGATATCTTTTTCAAAGTGAAAATTGAGAATTTTATAAGTTTCGAAAAGATAAAACCTTTCGCATTTCTCTAGCCATCCAACAGGTGCGAAAGATATTTTGAATTTTTTTTAAAAAAAAAACCTTTTTTGTTCCTTTGGTTTTTTGGTAGGGCACAAAAGAGAATGATAAAAAACTTTCATGTTCTATTGGTCTTCCGATGGGGTGTGTAGGAAATTTTGATTTTCAAAATTTTCAAAAGCTCAATTTTCTCGAAACAGAATAATAAATTGGTTTTATAAACTATTATTTTAGGAATGTATAATTGAATGCCACATGTTGAAATTGTATAAAAATTAAAATTCAAGTTAACATGTAATTAATAAAATATTGATTTTCAGGTCTCACGAAATGGTTGATCCTCACTTGTGATTGTAACAGACTCTCGGACCTTTCTATATGATCTCTAGTACAATCGCAGACCTCGAAATTGGTATTCTAGTGTTTTGTAACCCTTGAAATATGAACTCTGGTAGGTGACCAATCTCATCTAGCCCAAATAAATTGGTGGTGACTCTAAATAAATAGTCGTTTCGTAATGACTATTTAAGGTTAAGTCAAATAAGCGATTCATCTCGACCATCCAATCCCTGGAAATAAGAAAATGTCGATAATGATATGACCCATAGAAATAAAAGAATATAAAATAGTGATATATCAATAAATATAGAAGCGAGGGCCATTTAAGTCAGGTTTGGTCAGGATTCGTATCTGGGCCATATTGCGATAACTTGGTGACTCCACTGGGGAGAGGTTAGAGAGTTAGGCCTAAAATTAACTACATGTTAACTAGGTTTTAATTAATTTGGTTTCAACTGGTATTTAATTTTAAATTCCCTTTTTAAGAAAATTTTCATTAAGATTTATTTTGCATTGATCTTTTGTATTTTTTTTTGCTGTTTAGGGATTAGGATAGTGAGTTTTATTTTAATATTATGTCAAAAAAGGTACATTTGTCCTTTTGCACACACTATGCACATTATGCAGTAGTTTCTCATTTGTCAGATATGGACGGGGCATAGCTACCAAATATTTTAGGAGAAGGTGAAGTAGCTCTGCCTTCTGAGATGTTAGCCTTTGTTTAGGCCAGCGAAAATCCTATCAGGTGTAGATTCCTACATCTGTCTGAGGGTTACCCTTGTTAAGAGTGTCAGAGACACATCCATTCAAATTAAACCTTTTTTAACATAAATCTGGGATGAATAAGGATAAGGTACCTCATTAGTCTTTTTCGAGCTCTAGAATTTGAGAACCTAATTAGTGGTCTGACCTAGACCTCATATAGTGAACTATATTAACCTTCTGGTTAAAGCCATGCCTGATTTTAGGTGTCACCAAAATTAAGAACACATGAAAGGACAAAGTTATCTCTTTCCCTTCATTTTCATACTTCTATTTATTTGGATAATTTTAATATCTTGTTTGAATAATTTGTGATTTTCATTGCTTTGAAATTTATTTAGCTGATTAATTTTGATACCTTATTGAATAATTTATGATTTTCATTGTTTCAAAATTTTGCTTGAATTTAATTTTTTTAAGGATAATAACTCATTTTCTTTTTCTTTTCTGGTGCATTTTTTCTTTCTTTATATGCATATAGGAATGCTCGCTTCAAAAAAAAAAATTCCAACTTAGATAAATTTTTATTTAACTTTATGGCGAAACCAATACATGCAGTGATTATTTCTAAGGAATTTGAAGAAGTCCATTCTGAGTCCAAATTCAACTAGAAAAAGGATAAAGATTGCATACTGAGGGGTTTTATGTCAAAGTTTCCAAAGATCACACATTTAGACCTTCGTTAGAATAATTTAAGAGAGTTAGTCGAAATATGGGATTAGTGGGGAAATGCAAAGCAAACTCGGTTTATAGAAAAGTATGGACAGTTTGCTCTCTTGCTCAAAATACACATGGATGAACAATTAGTCAAGGCTGTGATCAAGTTTTGGGATCCATCATTTTGATGTTTTTCATTCAGTAAACATGATATGAAATCGACTGTGGAAGAGATATCAGCTCTCCTCAGGCTTCGGCCTTTAGAGATTAACCCATCTATTGCAAAAAGTGCAATCTGACTAGCTTCTGTAAAAAATTGAGTTGAGTTTTCGATTTGGATTTTAAAGCCAGCCACCATTATATAGAGCAGAGAGGGAATACCAGTGTCATCTTATGGTAGTTTCTACAAAAATATACCTAAAAGTGATTTGACACTGAGAATGCTTTGGATGCATTTACTCTTGCTATATACAAGATGGTTTTTTTCCCCAAGAATGTTGGGACATTTTAAGGTAGTAGTAGTGGATTTATTTGACCAGTTAAAAGGAAACATGCACCCGACTCCAGCAGTTGTAGATGAGATGATTCGAGCACTCAATATGTGTTAAAAGGTCAAAAAATTTTTTTTGGAAGCGCTCTGTTATTATATATCTAGG
The DNA here is from genome assembly GCA_038381775.1 of Adansonia rubrostipa. Lineage (NCBI taxonomy): Eukaryota > Viridiplantae > Streptophyta > Magnoliopsida > Malvales > Malvaceae > Adansonia > Adansonia rubrostipa. The sequence continues at coordinate 27,009 of JBBYHM010122902.1, read as the reverse complement.
TTCGAAGTCAAACCCTACTTCTTGCATTATCCTTCTTTAAGAATTCATCAAAAAAGAATGCCCTAAGTTTGGAACCAAGAAACAATGGTTTGAAACGCTTAAAAACTTGGCTTGGTTTGATATAACCTGGAGGGCACCATGGTTTCCATTGAAATGATTTATTTATCAGTATGGTAACTTGCTTTATGTGCAGTTTACTTGGTATATTGGGCATCGTGGGTTAGGTGCCATTATTGGTCTAGAGACAATATGGGTCGCATTCATCCATGACTTCAAATATGGCTAGTGTTGACTTAAAATATTAGGGTGAGGATTATAAAAAGTTGCTTCAGGTAGCTGCTTTACACTAAATGGAAAGGTGGAGTCAAGATTACGTGCATACACAGATAAGACCGTTCCAGAGTATGATGCTTGGAGGAGAGTTTAGGGTTGTAGCATAATCATTCCATGCTCAGATGGAACCATTCCTGGAGTATTTATCCAAGTAGAGCCTATCATTTCATCTGAGATTGATTTCATTAAGAAGGAAACTACCAGGGAATGAAAAAGAATAAGTGATGAGAATCATCAGCTCCAAGAGGAAATGGCCTATTTACGAAAGAAGATGGAAGCAAAAGTAAAAGAAGTTGAAAAAATTAAAGAAAAGTACAATCTAATGAAGAATATATGGATTCAACAGAATAAGAAAATAAAGCTTGTTGAATATCCGAGAATTCTAGTAGCACTGTTAAGGGAATAAGGGAAGAGATGTGCAAGCTTAATGAAGAGTTGGAAGTATGAAAGGCTAAAGCTTTGGAAGGAGAAGCCAAGCAAGCTATTTTTGAAAGAAAAAGAAGAAAGCATGCTGATAAACATTTCCAATTAAGAAGGTCTATTGAAAAGAATAAACGACTCCAAGCTATCCTGGATCGAAAGCATGGAAAGGTATCTCAATTGCTTGAGGAAAGACAAGGTCTCATGATAGCTATTGCAGAGATGAGTCTGGAATTACAGTGCAGAAGAGATGAGATTCGTGCCTTAGTACAAGCTTCCCATAATCTTATGCATATTGGGCTGATAAACTAAGGTGGGCCAAAAATGATGGCAGATGATGGGCAGTTAATTCTTTTGGCTGACAGATGTACATAGATAATCTCACATAATAGATCCACTCAGCTGTTATTCAAGCAAGGAAAATGGTGGAGAGGATTAGAGACTTACAGATGCAAATTAATCTCATAGGTCAATACAAGCATGTTATACTTCAGTTTTTTGATGAGGCTCAGAGAAAATACAATCAAGTTAGGAATTTCCTTGGATGTAATCCCTACATGATCAAAGATATGAATATGTAATTTGTCATAAAGTTGATGGAAGATTTCTGAGTTAGGAATCTTTAGTTAAAGCAAACAATCCTTGCAAATGCATTCATATACTCATACCATGCATACATATATACATACATATACATGCATATGCGCATCTATGATTGTTAATTTCATTAGCTCATAAATAAACATTAATTAACTCAAATAAATTTGAACTTTTTAAGGCTTTAACATTGCAAACCTAGAAAGATCAACTCAACCACTAACCATTCATTGATACCATGCTAGATTTAGAATGAGAACAATGGTTGAGGATCACTTGGCAAGATTGGAAAGATTAGAAGAAAATCATCGACAAGCCTAAGAGCGGTGCTGAAAAGGCAAGAAGAACTATAAGCTTAGATTACAAGGATGATGGAGTTATTAATGGCAAGGGAACCAGTTCATCAACAGCCAAAGACAGATACTGATACTTGGGGTACTAGTTGAGGAACAAACAACTAACGCTCAGAATGCATAGCCAGCTAATACCTAAAATCTACAACAAAATGTCTCAGTAGCTAATCCATTAGTCATCATTATAAACCTCGATGCCCTTTCGCAAGGGGTTGGTGTAAAAACTATGGTTGCCCAAGAAGAATCGACAGGCACTAGTATTGATGAAAAGGAAAAAACGTAAACAACAGGGTAAAAAGCAAACTGAAGCAAAGATTAAGAAAGGGAAGTTACAGCTCTTTCAGAAAAGTTTAAAAGCCTTTGAAAGGGCCGAAGTATATAGCAGTGCAGATGTCGAGGACCTCACTCTAGTACCAGATTTAGTTCTTCCATCAAAATTTAAAATGCTCGAGTTTAAAAAGTACAATGGCACCACTTTTCCTCAAGCGTACATCAAAATATTTATCAGGAAGATGGCTGGCTCTATCTAGAATGACAAGCTTTTGATTCATTATTTTTAAGAGAGCTTGTCTGGATCTGCACTAAAATGGTACAATGATATGAACTACACTCAAATTCAATGCTGAACTGAATTGGCTAATGCATTTCTTTAACAATATAAACATACGGCTAGGTAGGTGCCTAATAGACTGACTTTCTAGAATACAGAGAAGAAGTCTTTAGAATCTTTTGAGGAGTATGTGCAAAGATGGGGAGACATGGCCTTTCAGGTTTAGCCTCCTTAACTAATAAGGAAACCACAATGCTATTGTTAACATCTTGCATCCCCTAATTACGATAAGTTAGTGGGGAATACGACCAAGAATTTTACTGATCTTGTTATTTTTGGAGAAATGATTAAGACAACTATAAAGGCTGAAAAAATCATGATTGAGGATCTTCTATCAGAAAGAAGTCGGGGCCAGGATATAAGAAAAATGAGGCTTTATTTATTAACTATGCCGGTTAACCGTACTGTCAAAGACCTGGTCTTTAGTACCAAAACCAAAGATAGCAAACCAAAAATACCTACTCTCTTAACATTATCCGAGTTCCCATTTCAAAATCACCCCAAACTACCATTTTGAACCCTTATCCATAAAACAAACCTAGACCCAATGTCAGTCCACCAACCTAAAGAGCCAACGAACCTATACCTTACTATGAACCCCTTCCTTACTCCTATAAGTAAATATTTAATAAGCTTTTTAAAGCATGGTTGGTGGCTCCAACCTTTTCCAAACCATATAAAGGTAATTACCTTAGCTGATATAACCTAAATTTACACTGTGAGTATCATGCAGTAGTGAGTCACTTGGTTGAAAATTGTGCGACCTTCAAGCAAAAGGTCTAAAGTCTTTTTGAGATAGGCGCCTTTTGATTTAAGAATTCCCTAACACCTAATATGGCAGCAAATCCCTTACTTGATCATACTGAGCTTGGGATTAACGCTTGATTACTAAAGAAGAGAGATGAGAGAGGCCAAAGGTCTAAGAAATTAGGACTTAAATGGAAAGAGTATAGGCAATCCTAGCTGAAGGCGGGATCCTTGGTCAAAATCATGGAAGTATCAAAAGCCAATTTGATCTTAGTGCTAACTCCTACAAATTCCACAAAACATCAGGACATACTTTGCAAAATTGCTGGGACTTTTTAGCGATGGTCCAAAAAATGATGGATAATGGTGAAATTAGGTTCTTTCAGGAAAATAGACCAGAAAAAGAAAAACTAATAACATGGCTGGTGAAGGATCATCATAGCCACCTTATGACATCGGTCGCCTTCTTATTATTCATTGCAACTAGCTAAAGGCCATACCTTCTAAGATTAAAATTACTCCTAAACTCATTATCAGAGCACAAACAACTTTTTTGGATTAGAATAACAAACAAATCTGTGGAAATATGATGGTGGGGTAATAACTCTAGAGGCTATTATGAGCCAATTGGCTGCTATTGATATTACAAGAGTATGCCACATAACACGAAGTGGTTACATCTACGGTCTAAAGACCAGTGAAACTGATACCAAAACCAAATCAAGGGACAAATATCTAGAAAAGTAGTAGTTATCAAAGATATCCCAATGAAAGTGCAAGAATCGATTAAAGAAAGAGAAGTTATCAAATTCCTCACATTTATTAAACACAGTGAGTATAGTATAATGGAATAGTTGAAACAGCAGCTGACAAAGATTTTCTACTAGCCCTGTTGCTCAGGGCAGAAGTACATCAGAATACTTTGTTAAAAGTGCCCAATTAGGCTTATATTTCTCAAGATATCTCCATAAATAAACTGGATCACCTAGTAAATAACATTGTTGTTGACAATTTCATTTTATTTGTGATGATTTTATCCCACCAGGGGGCAACACTTAAACGAAAGCTCTCTATATCACAACTTATTATAAGAGGACTATATTGCCCAAAGTCCTCATCGACAATAGATCGGCTTTGAACATAATGCTATTAATCATGTTATCTTGCTAGCCAGTTGATGCCAGTCATATCAAGCATAGCCATACAATCATTAAAGCATTTGATGAGACAAAAAGAGAACTTAAGGGGATTATTTTGATCACCTTAAATATTGGCCCATGTTCATTTGAGATCAAATTGCATGTGATGGACATTGTCCTAGCAAACAACTATTTGTTGGGATGACCTTGGATTCATTCTGCAGGGGCTATCCCATCATCTTAGCACTAAAAAGTTAAATTCATAATTAATGAGAAGTTGGTTAGCCTATCCCAAAAAGAAGTTATTGTGGCCATGACTTCTATCGAAGCCCCTTATGTTGAAGTAAATGCTTAAATTGAAGAGTGCTCGTTTAGATCTTTTGAAATTATCAACACCACCTTTGTCGCAGAAAGGTTTGTAGTCCTAAAACCTAGACTTCCAGATAGCACCCATGAGGGTCTCAAGCTTATAGTCACGAAAAGAGCCTGAACTGGAAGTGGACTCGAGAAATACTTGCAAGGGATCAGTTGATCCATTAATGTCATTGGCAAGAAAGACAAGCATGGATTGGACTTTAAGTTGGAGTGGAGTCAAAAGAAAAAAAATTTAAAAACAGATCTTGAGAAAAAAAGCTAGTTCAAGCCATTAGTCAACAGTTAAGCTAGAAATTGACCTTCTACCTCTTTCTAGATGAAATTTTCTATTATAGAAGAGTTGTTAATCCAAGAGCTAAGGAAAGAGAATCCAATGAAGTTATTATGGTGGTTAATAAAGCTTTCAAGAAGTGTTAGGTGGCCACCATTAAAGAAAATAGCGAAGAGCCGAATAATGATCATGGGATCCATCCTTGTCCTCTTGGATACGTCTTGAAAAATTGGACTTATGCTGATGAACCAATGTGCTTAGGTTGGTTTCAAAGTAATCTTGGAAACTCATTTTGTCAACTAAAGATCTTTCTGTAAAATCTTAGAATGTTAAATTATCATTTATAGAAATGAAATGCATATGACCTTTTTGTCTACGTCCAATTTCTTTCATACTAATATTTCTTTTCATTTTTTACATACATATACACAAATCATGTTGTATCTTTGTTTGCCCAATCCTTTTCTTTCTCTTTTTACCTTTACAGATTTCCCACTTAAAAAGAAATGGATGATTTTAAAGGTTGATTTTAAGTGTTGTTTGCTTGAACAAGGTTGATTTCGAAGAAGATGTTGATGATCATACTTTGCCACTTAATTTGCTAAAAATAATCAAGCGAAAGGATGAATGAATAATGCCCCATGAAGAATCCAGAGAGGTGATAAATTTAAGGAATGATGAGGATGTTACGAAAGAAGTTAGAATAAGGATTACTCTTATAACCACTACCAAGGAAGAATTAATAAGTTCACTTCTGGAATTAAAATGGTGCAATATTGCCAGATATGAATCCTGACCAGCCTTACTTAAAATGGCAGGTGTACCCATTTTTCTTATATAATATCCTATATCATTATATTATTTTATTTAGGGCCCATATCATAATTTTTTTATTTTATTTTGTGTCTGGGGACTAGGTTGTCGAAATGAATCACTTACTCAACTTAATTCTAAACAGTCGTTATGAAATGACCATTCATTTTGGAGTTGCCACCAATCTTATTTTGTCCAGATAAGATTGGTCACCTGCAGGAGTTCACGATTCGAGGGTTACAAAACCCATAAAAACAAACTTTGAGATTTTCGCTCATACCAGAGATCACTTTAAAAGGTCTGGGAACCGGTTACAATCACAAGGATTGACTTTCTCGTAATGCCTGGCAATTGATACCTTATTAATTACATGTTAACATAAATTTTGATTCTTATTAAATTTCATTATTTTATATTTAAGTATAATTCCCATATATCAAAAATTGAAATTTACAAAACAAATTTATTATTCTAGATGAGAAAATCGAGTTTTTAATATTTTTGAAAATCGAAATATCTTTCGTACCCTCCCGAAAAACCAAGAGAACATGAAAGTTTTTTTTTATTATTCTCTTTCATACCCTGCCGGAGAGTCGACGGAATATGAAAGATTTTAAAAAATCAAAATATTTTTTGCACCCTATTGGAAAACCGGTGGAATACAAAAAGTTTTATTTTTCTAAAATTCCAAAAATCTTAATTTTCATTTTTTAAATAGATATATCATTATTAAAATAATCCGTGAACCCTTTTCATACTTTGGGAGAAATTTTACGTACTATTTAACATCAGAGACATTATCTTATTTTTAAAAAAAATATTCGATTTTGTTAAAATATTAACAAAATAACTTAAGACTCGAAAATGGTGTTAAAATGATGAACCTAACCTATTGTGTATTTTCGACATAAAAGTATCCCAATAATCACATAAGACTTGGTTTTAATGCAAATTTATGAAAATGCCCATAGGGTATACCATTGACGTAAAAGTATCTCGGTTATCCTAAGGACTTAAAAATGACTATAAAATGATGAACCTATCCTAAACATTCACCGCTAGCCTAAAAGCATCTCGGTGATTACCTAAAACTCAGCTTCAGAAAAAATTACCAAAATACCCCTAGGGTGTACCTTCGACATATACATATCCTAGTAACCTAAAGGGCTAGATGACATCATGAACAAACATACCTACTCCTACTGTACACCTTCGACATAAAAGGTATCCTGGCAACCATATAAAACTCGATTCTAAAAAATTACTAAAATACCCCTAAAGTTTACCTTTGACCTATAAGTATCCCGATAACCTAGAGAACTTATAAATGATATGAAATAACATTTATATGCTCCATGGGCAACTTAAATATCAGGATAGACCTTAAATGCAAAAGTTGCTAATAGGTCTCTATATTTTTCAAAATTGTATTTCATACCTTAACGGAGAAATAAAAGAATACAGAAGGTTTTAATAATTTTTACACCCTTACGGAAGACCATAAGAATGTTAGAAATATTCTTAAATTGTCAAAAATATCATATTAATCCTAAAATGCATCCCTAATATTTTTAACTTTACAATTTAGTCCCTACATAAAATAAAACATAATTAATCACAAAATTCATTTCAAAAAAACTTATGGAAACCATACCAAAAATCATATAATAAATTCAGCCAAATACTTACGGCATTAGAACAAAAATTTGGAAATTATACAAATAAGTCTTTAAATTTTCTAAAATTACATTTTATGCCCTAATGGAAAATCAAAATAATACAAAAATTTTAATAATTCTTATACCCCTACGAAAGACCATAGAAATATTAGAAATATTAAAAATATTTGAAAATGACAAAAAGGACCATTTTGAATTTGATCCTTACGTGGAAAAACACCATAAAAAATCATCAAAAATTTGAAAATTAACATGTAAAACACAACAAACATTCTCATGAAGATTAGGCCAAACATCTTGGCGTTGAAACAAAATTCTTCACTTTTTGCAAACTAGTCCCTAAACTTAGTCAAATTGCAAATTAGCACCTAACATGTAAGAAATGCATAAAATATGTCTGAAAATCCCTAGAACACTCCTTCCATGATGCTAATAAGTTTCACCCAAGCAAGGATAGTACATAAGAAAATTTAAATTTTTTACAACTTAATCCCTAAATTAACACAAACTATAAAATTAACACAACAATAAGCATAAAATCATCATTAAAATTTCCTATTAAATTCAGCCAAGGTGAGGAGTAAGCATACATCAACATTTTGTAATACAAAATCATAAAAATAACCATGAATAAATATCATCAAACTTAAAATACAAAAATAAAATCATAAAAAATAAATACATAAATATACTTATCAACTTATCAGCATGGAAATATCAAGAAAAACAATATAAACATAAAAATATCTATATACAACAAAACTAATAGCTCATCAATAACAACAATATTTCATATAAAAAATCAAGCTTTAACTAAAAAAAAATAAATATAGCAACAAATATATAAAAGATTGTTCATTGTCAACATGTTAGCCTTTCAACATGGATGAAAATCCATGAGCTTAACATGATTTTGACTCACAAAAATGAAGAAAAATGATGGAAATAAGCAAAAATTACAAGATTTCTACATGAACTTACCTTGAAAGGCTTGAAAACTTAAAAATTCTTGAAACTTTTTAAGAAAAATGGTTAAATATGGCTATGGGAATCATTAGCTATTTGTGAGAACTTGTCACATGGTTTTTCAAGGAGGGAGGGATGGCCAAGAAGGTTCTTAAACCTTTTTGGCCGAATGCCTTTTATCTTTTTTTGTTATTTTTTATATTTAATATTTATTTGATTTGATTTATATTAATTAAATAATTTGATTTAAATTAACTAGTTTTATCTTTTAGTGGATGATGTCATGCATGGCATCATCAATTCTGGAGAAATTTTGAAGATATTTGTATAAACTGTAAAATTGTACTGTAAAAATTAGTTAGAATGAATAAATTATAAAAGTTAAAAATTATGTATGTAAAACAAAATTTCATATGATCAATTTAATTTAATCTAATAATAAAAACAAATTTTAATTTACAAAAAAAATTAAAAATAACAAACTCGTAAAATTTTATGAGAACAAACCTTACCATGATAAATTGTTGCATGTGAAAAAATGCAAAACTCATAAAATAAACTGAATTTCTCTAAACTGATTTAATATGATTTAAACAATAATATTTAAAGAATTTTAAAAATTATAAACCTAGAAAAATTTCCCTGAAAAAATTTAAGGAGTGGAAAACTTTGTATTTTGGAAACGGAAAAAATTCTTAAAAATGCAAAACACATACAATAAATTGAATTTTGAAAAAAAAACAATTTAAAAAAATATTTAAGAAATAAAAGAATGGATTTGGTAATTTTCATGGGCACATCATTAACTTGTATTTTTTTCATTTTTAATGGTATTTTCAATCATTGCACCAGAGGCGACCATATCAGTGAAGTTCCTTGTGACACGTCCCATAAGTTTATCAAAGAATAGATTTGGTAAGGTAGTCAGAAATAAAGATGCTACCTTTATTTTCGATAAAGGTGGCTGTACTTAGGTAGCTACATCTTTTCATTTTTGGGTATACTGTATGAACGTTTATATTGATTTCTTCTTTATATTTTGAAGAAACTGTTGGTTGATGCCCAATCTGACACATGCTTGCACAGTTGAAGAAAAGCATTAGCCAAGTCTTCCCAACATTGTACTTAACTTATATTCAAATCATTATACCATCTTAACGTTGACCCTGACAAGCTTTCTTGAAAACAATGAATGAGAAGCTTGTCATTGTGTGTACCCAACCATTTTTCTGATATACATTTTGATGTGGGCTTGCAATAAGGTAACGCCATTGCAATTTTCAAAGTTTGGCATCTTAAACTTGGGAGGGAAAATTTGATCTAGTACCAAACTGAACTCATCCACATAGACACTTCTTAAAACCCTTACTCTTTTTACTACTTTGAGCCTCTTTTCAAAGAGTCGGTACTTTTATTTACTGTTGTCGAGTTTGTCCCCCTTTTCGAGTCTTGAGCTTAAGACTTTCTTGCTCCTTAAGCCCATCAGTATTTGCATCCATTGAATTGTTCTACATAGTATCCTATCTTACATTTGTTACACTTTGTTGAACATTAAGGTCGGCAGGAGTATGTATTGTGGGACTAGCTCGCATACTTTGAGTTTCCTGAGGAGATTGCTCTTTTACCCTGGATAAACTGGCAACAATAGTAGGAAGATTCCCTTGGCTTATTAGTTCTCATTTCCAGACTGTTTCTCTCTAACCATCACTTTTTTTATCAGCTAAGGGATTTGTAGTCGCATCTCCTTTTGTCGTTTCATTATAATCTTTTGGGCTTCTCAATCATCTTCCTCCATTCTTTGTAAATTATGTTTGATTATCCCAATAATCCTTGGTTAAAAGAAATAAATTCCTTTAGAAAACTGATAAATCTAAATAAATCTTCATTTTACCCCTTACCCTTATGAAATGCATGTCATGAAAGCATGTATATACATACATAAATGGGTGCAAGGATAAAATTAGGTAATGTTAAAGAAAAATGCATGTGAACAGATATATGCAAAGGGCTTATTATCAAATAGACTGCTGTAATAAAATTAAGGCATCATAGTGACTTAAAGTGCAATAGTATACAAAGAGGAATAATAATAAAAAATAAGGAATAAATTAACCTAGATAAATAAGAAAAAAATAATATGAAAATAAATAAAAGTTACCTTAAGTAGATTTATTAGGGCGATATGACACCTTATAGGGCAAATGAAAGGGCTTTGTTTTTAGCGATGACATTCAAACATCATCGTCTAAACTACAGGTCTACACCACATAGTTAAGGCCATACGTATGCCTTGTCAGGCAAAAGAAATAATCATTTTTACTAGTGACGATTTCATTCATCATCACTTGATTTTTGAATTAAAACAATGATAGCACCCTTTAAGGTGCAACAAAGGTCCTACCATGAACAATGATGTTCAATTATCATCACATAATTCACATGTTTAGAACATAAAATAAGAATAAAAGGGTAAGAACACTTGTCCTAAAAGCATCCTGGTGAGCACCTAGTTCTCGGCTTTATATAAAATTACTAAAATGCCCTTAGATGTATCTTCGATTTATACGTATCCTGGTAACCTAAAGGGCTAAATGACATCATGAACAAATAAACCTACTCCTATTGGACACCTTCGACGTTAAAGTATCTCGATGATCACATAGGACTCGGTTCTAAAGAAATTACTAAAATACTCCTAAGGTTCACCTTTGACCTATAAGTAACTTAGTAACCTAGAAAACTCAAAAATGATCTGAAATAGCGTTTTTACCCTCCATGGGCAACTTAAATATCAAGATAGACCTAAAATGCAAAAATTGCTAATGGGTCCTTATATTTTTTAAAATTACATTTGGTATCCTAATTGAGAACTGAAAGAATACGAAAGGTTTTAATAATTTTTACACCCTACGGAAGACCATAAGAATGTTAGAAATATTCTTAAATTGTCAAAAATGTCATATTAATCTTAATGCAAAGTTTTTCTAAATATTCCTAATATTTTCTAACTTTACTATTTAGTCCTTATATAAAATAAAATCTTAATTAATCACAAAATTCATCACAGAAAACTATGAAAATCATACCAAAAATCATATAATAAATTTAGCCAAATAACTATGGCCTTAGAACAAGAATTTATCAAATTTGCAAATAAGTCCTTAAATTTTCTAAAATTGTATTTCATTCCCTAGCAGAAAAGTAAAAGAATACCAAAATTATAATAATTTCTATACCCCTTCGAAAGACCATAGAAATATTAGAAATATTTAAAATGAAAAAAAGACCATTCTACCCCTAAATGCTAAGATTTGCTAAATGGTCCCTAAACTTTTCTAATTTTGCAATTTGATCCGCAGATAGAAAAACACCATAAAATATCATCAAACATCTAAAAATTAACATGAAAAACACAGCAAACATTCTCATGAAGATTCGACCAAACACCTTACCTTGAAGCAAAACTCTTCACTTTTTGCAAACTAGTCCCTAAATGTTGTAAAATTACAAATTAGCCCCTAAAATGTGAGAAATGCATAAAATATGTTTGAAAATGCCTAAAACACTCATTCCATGATGCTAATGAGTTTCGGCCAAGTAAGGATAGCATATAAAAAAATTTTGAACTTAATCTTTAATTTTTCGATTATTACAAAACAACCTAAAAACCATAAGATTAACACAATAATAAGCATAAAATCATCATCAAAATTTCCTATTAAATTCAGCCAAGGTGAGGAGTAAGATACATCAACATTTTGTAATGCAAAATCATGAAAATAGCCATGAATAAATATTAACTACAAAAATAAAATCATAAAAAATAAATATGTAAACATATTTATCAACATATTAACAGTGAAATATCAAGTAAAAAAAAAACTTTAAAGAGGTTGGCAATGAATTTTGTTCTGGATGGAGAGATTCTTTATAGGAAGAGTTATGACCAAATATTGCCAAGATGTGTTGACATTCCCAGAGCATAGAAGATACTGAAAGAAGTGTATGAGCGAATTTACAAAATCCATGCAAATAGACATAGAATGGTGAGACAAATTATGAGATTAAGCTACTTTTGGATGACCATGAAAGGTGATCTTGTCAAGTATGCCTAAAAATGTCATAAATGCCAAGCCTATGCCGATAAGATCCATATACCACCTTCACCATTGCACATCGTAACCATGCTATGACCTTTCTCTATGTGCGGCATGGACATTGTTAGATCAATTGCCCTTGTAGCTTTGAACCTAATCATTTTATCTCAGAGGCTATAGATTACCTCAGCAAATGAGTTGAATTAGCCTCCTATACAAATGTGACATGGTCTACGATAATAAAATTCCTAAGAACTAACATTACTTGTCGATTTGGGATCTCTAAAAGAATTATAATTGATAACGCCTCCAATTTGAATAATAAATTGATGACAATGGTGTGTACTCAACTCAAAATTTCCTATTACAATTCAGTGACATACCGTCTGAAGATGAACGAAGTTGTGGAGACAGCTAATTAAAATATTAAGAGAATCATAGGGAAGATGGTAGAGCCCTACAAGGATTGGCATGCAAAGCTCCCCTCTGCTCTCTTAGCATATAGAACTTCGGTCTGAACTTCTAGTAGGGCAACGCCCTATTCGTTAGTCTATGGCATAGAGGTTGTCCTATCGATTGATGTCGAGATTTTTTCACTCCATGTTCTAATGGAAACCAAGTTAGAGGAAGAAAAATGGGTCCGGGATTATTATGAGCACTGAATTTCATTAAGGTAAAAGGCTAAAAGCTATTCAACATGGGCAGACGTACCAGAAAAGAATAAAAAAAGCACATGATCAGAAAATCTATCCTAGGAAATTCCATGAAGGGGAATTGGAACTAAGAAAAATTTTGCCTGGTTAAAAAGATCCTTGGGGCAAATGAGCAGTTGAATTTCATTAAGGAAAGAAGGCATTTTCAAAAGGAGCATTAATGTTGGCAGAGATGGATGGAGGCATTCTACCAAATCCATCAATTCAAACAATGCAAAAAAATATTATGCCTAAAAAATAGATGAAAGCTCAAAAGGGCATCTGTTTTAAAAAAATAGATGAAAAACCATAAAGGGCATCCAATTAAAGGTGGTATAAGCGAGAGAATTTAAGCTGAAAACTCGAAGTGATAGCTCAAGCATTTGAAAGGAATGGCTAAAGCACAGTTTGTCGAAAGACTAAGTATGAAAAAAGAATGGTATGATCAAAAGCTTTTCCAAGAAATGAATTTTTGCAAAAGTAAACATTTTATATAGGAGAAAATTTTGAAGAATCGAATGAGAGATTCTATTTATCTAAGTAATACCCAAATCTCTTTTGTACTTTACCATCATTTTTGTAAAATAATCGATGTTGCATTATCTTTCATTATTGCGATACGAGTACATATTTTCCTTTTATGTCTTTATTAGACTATCTCTTTAACCATGCTAACATTTCTACTAAATGATAATTAGCATTTTAAGGAAAAGGAAATAGATGAAAAGATGACAAGTTGATTTCTTTGCATTACTTTAGAATAATCAAAACATTACAGGTATCTTAGTTAATATTTTAAATTCTTTTAGACGTTCTAGAAAGGACTAGGATGGACAAATAACATTCTTCAGTACAGTCTCGATAAAAAAAATCAAGTCCTTTAGAGCATTTCTTAGAAAAAAATATTAAAGATCTGATTCTATAACTATTGGGATACCATTACTGTATCAATTTGTTTAGGCTATCGATGGGAAATTTTAAAAACCAGATATTCCCCATCATTCTTTTTTTCTTTAGCTTGCCATTAATTTGTTTTAACCGTTGATAAAAATTTTAGAAACCATCTATTCCCAATCATGTTCTTCTTTATTAGCTCCTAGATGATATGGTGCATCAACCCATTTGACCTCTCAGAAGCAACTATATCTTGTCTGTAATGATTTTTAAAGATGTCTTTAAATTCAAGTTCAAGCCTGGCTTGCTCCTCCCAAGAAGAAAAAAGATCCCTAGCACTTTCTAGAGATGTCTTCAACCCCCAAGTGAAAATTTAGGCCTCTTCTATCAAATAAAAAAGAAATATCCATCATATTTTCTAAAAAGATAAATCCAATTTCAAAATAGGCTAGATTAGAAATTGATCAAGAAAATTAAATCAAGAAAATTCACCATATGTGTCGACGTTCCACGTGCTCAGCCTTTACGAACTTTGGATGATCTGAAAGGCCAAAACGCGCTCGATTTAAAAAAAAAATTGATGTTTGACACGAAGGAGTGAAAGACCATCGGACGAATCACTCATTCGACTAGTCTTGGATGGCCACCACAAAGTGGCCATAAACTTGGAGTTGCCACCGATCATTTTAAGTTAGGCATGACTATATGCCTATTGAAAATAATACCAGAGATTCATTGTTTTAGGTCCGAGAGTAGGGTCACGTGTGGGGAAGGATTAGCACCCCCACAACGCTCGAAAATCATTACCATCTAACATACCTTACTTAAATCTCAATTTTTTCAGTTTTATTTTTATCATTATTTAAATATAATTCTCTCTAATGCATGAAATTTTGTAAAGATACGAGTCCAAGTTTTAATGAAAAATTTATCACTTATACACCTTGGAGAGGTGAGAAACATAGGGGTTTTTGAAGAAAATGATCTTCAGATAGTTTTTTTTAAATCAAATATCTCATGTCTAGCACTAGAGAGATATCAACACGAGATACCATTTTGTGATTCTGAAAATAAATTTTTTTAAAAGCATGAATGCTCAAGGTCCCTACAAGAGGAAATGTATTAGTAAGATAGGAAAAAAAATAAATAAATCCATAAAAATAGATACAAAAAAATCAAAAAAGGGATTATCGAAGTGTATCCCACAGTTGTCTTCCATTATTGATGAATAACTGAGATGACAACATTGAGACTTAGTCAAATTCAGTGGAAATTTGAAGAAGAGAAAAAAAGATTTCGATGACTCAGGGATGTCCTAGAAAAAAGTTTAAATTTTAGAAGGAATGTGTAGAGCGAAGTTGGAGTATCCCCTCAGAAGAGTGGGGTTGGAGTATCCCCAAAGGTGAAAATTTAATGTCATTTTGAGGTAAAAGTAGGGTTGGAGTATCCTATCAGAGTAATGGGGTTGGATCCCCAAAAATAGGGGTTTGATATTGGATTCGAGTTAAAAGCAGGGTTGGAGTATCCCCTCGGAATAGTAGGGTTGGAGTATCCCCGAAAATGGAGGTTTGATATTGGATTTGAGTTAAAAGTAGGGTTGGAGTATCCTCTCAGGATAGTGGGATTAAAGTATCCCCGAAAATAAAAATCTTAGACGTTAAAAGGAATGGGTCATATGTTTGAAAAAAAAGAATCTTTAAAAATTGAGAGCCAAAGTTTTGGCTAAAATGTTCCTCTTTTGTTTAGCCTTGGTCAGAGTCTAAAGGGCTCAGGCCATGGAATGAGCCAAGTAGATCATGAGGCATTCGAATGCCTCACTAAGAGCATTTCAAAAATTAGGCTAGAAACAGAGGACTGCATTGCATCATTTCTCTTTCTAAATTTATTTTGAGCTTATTCGGAGGTCCCCAAGGGTAAACAAGGTATCGTTGAAAAGTTAACTCGGTGAATATTAATGTAAAAATATTCAAAAAATCCTAGAAAGTCATTTTCTAGGCAGAATTAATTTTTGAACTTTAGCTTGTCTCGACACTGGTAGCATGTATAAGGTAAAGGTATGATGGACTTTGAAAAATCATTTCAGATTCATCCGAAATTATTAAAATGCAAATAATACCTTTCTGAAAAGAGAATTTCATGAGCTATATGGGAAAAATATTTAATGGATTCAAAAATGTTGTTTGCTAGGCTGAAATAGCTAGAATAGTAAACTACTCATCGAATCTTGGGATTTCAGATAGTAAAGATTCGAAAAATCATAACTATTTCATCTGAGATGAGCTGATGGTAAATGAGATATCATTGCAAAGGTAATTCAAAATCCTTCAAGGGAAAAATGCTAATACATTCCAGATAAATCATGGTTTATTTTTAAATAATTTTTCAAAACTAGACCACTATGCTGCCAGAACAAAATAGGGAAGGTGTTTGGTATTTTTTGTTTTTCATTAGGTTGAGCTCGAGCCATTGATATTTGAACATTCGTAACCAAGATGAGGGGTTGACATAGGCATCACAAGTTTATTCCATAGTCCCGAAGTAGTTTGGGATGATGAACAACCCGTTGACCATACCATCATGAAGGTTTTTGGCTAAGGACCAAGAATTCATATTTTTTGACTAAAACACTTCATCCATTTTTTTTTGAAAACCAGTGTTCTTATACTCATTCCTCCATGAATCCAGAACTGAATATTTGCTTTACCCTTCAAGGTTGGAAAACCAACTTTATAAAAATCCTAAGCCCATGTTATTCTCCATGTGTGGGAGATAGCATGTGCCTAACTTGGGGATATTTTTTTTGAAACTGGGTTTTCTAGCATTCAAACAAGCATCTCAACACAAGTAAAGTGCCACATACATAATATAAAAAATGGAGAACATATATGCACAAGTAAACATGATATTTTTCATAGAAAAGATGACAAAAAATGCATGCAGATGATAGATAGATGCATGAACATACTTAGGATAAACATGTTCAAAAAGAGTTTGCTAAAAAAGGCGTTTTTGCTTCATGGAGCCTATCAAGCTTCTAGGAAATGCATGAGCATACTTATGTCATGTTAAGATGCATATTTTAAACATGAGATGCAGATGTGAATATGGAAGAAACATGGCTAGGTCATATGGACAGAGGCTGTTGTGGTGATAAAAATTTAAAGGGATAGCATGTAGACACCAAGAAAAACACCAAGATCCTAAACTACCACAACCAAAGCCACAAAAATGCATAGAAGTCCTAGGGTGGCCATGAAAGCATAAAAAAGGTTTACTAAGATAATGTTAATGACAAAATAGAAAATATAAAGATCAAGGTAGAGGGGATATACTAAAAAGCTTGAACTTAACTTTTTTCAGAGCAGTGGCTACAGGCTTATTTTCTTCCTTTTACTTGCTATTATTTAGCAAGAAAAGGATAAAAAGAAGTAGCCTTTTAGTGGTCTGGTTGATGATGAGGCTTTTTAAGGATCAACATGTGTGGAAAGTTAGGTTCTTGAAGGTTTTCTAGTGGTGGTTTGGGGTAACTAGGGAAATGAAGTATAGAGGTTAATGAAACAGTATTTTTGGAAGTGTTTTTAAGGCTAAGAATGGCTGAAGGATTTTAGGAATGGCTCTGGGATTTTTTTTTTGTAGGAGGCTTTTTTTTATAGCTGGGGGAGTTTTTTTTTCTCTCTGAGGTACTTGGTTTTTTTTTCTGAGGTAGCTTCCTCTGAGATAACTTGTCCTCTTGGTTCAGCCACTTCTTTTTAGAAGACAATGCAAAGGGCCTCATTAATTTTTCTTGGAGCAGCAGGGCATATCTTCAACTGCCATGTTCAGTTGACTTCCTTTTTATTGGTTCTGCCATGCAGATTAAGGGGGCAAAAAGGCTGTGAAAGCCTGCAAGCTGGAGATATGCCTGCCATCCTCTTACACCCATATATTTTATGAAAGTGACCGTTATCATTAATTGTTTAAACTCCAAAAATTTATTAGAATCCATTAATAAACCCATAGTTAAGGTTTGCAATGTTATATGATAGTTCTTTGGTGCAAAAACATGTTTAAATCAGATTTCGAATGGGTAATGAAAAGCTGAAAGATGGCTCAAAGTAGCCAAAATGGCATGTATCGATACTTGATGCAAATTTTATGCATGAGTATCAATACAAAGATACTTGTATCGATACTAAGAGCATAAATTATTTCTAGTCTCGAGACTTTGAGACCTGTATTAATACTCTATGGACTTGTATCGATACTCATGCTTGTGCATTAAAACGTTTCGCTAAAAATCATAATTTTAGCTATTGCCAAGACTTGTATCGATACAATCATGCTAGGTATCGATGCCACACCTTAGGTATCGATACCAAACCTTCATGTACCGATACTACACATCGAAATTCAAAATTTTGGTAACATGAAAGCCTCATGACAATGTTTAAGCACCCATATTACGATACATACCTTAAGTTCCTTGAGTTGTCTTATCTTGGTCACAAAAAGATGAAAATTGGCTCGCGAACTCACTTGAACGACCTTGAAAATAACCTTTGATGCCTTATTTTTGCATTTTTCATTAAAGTGGTCCATAAGCATTTTAGACTATCCCTAAAAAACTTTATCATCGGGCGACGATCGTCCCTTAGCTTTATTTCTATTTTTGTGATTTTATCCCTTTTTACCTAACCCTTAGGATACCAAAAACTGGTCCGGATAAAATAAGGTGTCTACAATATGCATTTTTCATGCATTTGCATTTGGATTTCATAATTTGTAGATCCAAAGTGGAAAACGATATTGGAAAAAGCTTTTTAGTATGTTAACTAAAAGGTAAGTCTCATATTTCTTCAAGTAACTTAGATGTTAGGCATTTTCATCATTGACTAATTGTATTTTTTTTACACTAGTCAATCCTTTTAGACTTAGGATTACATTTTGGTCACTTTTATTTAACTGTATCGATCTTACCCTGGTGAACCCTTTTAGACCTAGGTTGCATCATGGTTATCATTGTTTGATTGTATCAGTTTTGCCTTAGTCAACCCTCTAGACCTAGGATTACATCCTAGTTGCTTTCGTTTTACTATATTGATTTCCCCTTAGTCAACCTTTTTAAACCTAAGATTACATCCTAGTCACTTTGATTTAAATGTATCGTTTTTGTCTTTGGTCAACTTTTTAGATCTAGGTTACATCCTAGTTGTCCTTATTTGACTATATCAGTTTTGCCTTGGTCAACCCTCTTGACCTAGGATTACATCTAATCACCCTCGTTTAACTGTATCGGTTTTGCCTTGGTTAACCCTTTTAAGCCTAGGTCACATCTTAGCCGCCCTCGTTTGACTGTATTGGTTTCACCTTAGTCAAGCTTTTAAGCGTAAGTTACATCTTGGTCATCCTCATTTGACTCTATCAGTTTTACCATAGCCAACTTTTTAAACTTGGTTACATCCTAGTCATCCTTGTTTGACTATATCAATTTTACCCTAGTTAACCCTTTAGACATAGGTTACATCTTGGTCACCCTTGTTTGACTATATCGGTTTCGCCTTAGTCGACCCTCTAGACTCCTGTTACGTCATGGTTATCCTTATTTGACTGTATCATTTTTTCCCTGGTCAACCTTTTAGACTTTGTTTTTACCATAGTCTACTTTCCTATCTTAAACTAGGTCTTGCACTCGGTTATTTATTTTTAATGAATATATTTCTTTTGTTTTCAAAAAACATTACAGCCCAGATAAAATTATGTTTATTTCGTTTTTGCCTTATTCCTGATTCTCAGCAATGGCCAAACATGGACAGCTGTAGACACCTAATTTTATCTGAGTCTTTTTTCAGTAATCCTAAATATTCAAGATAGGCAATAAATAGCTGTATTGGCATGTGACAAAAATAGTGCCATTGGAAGATCGATCTCAGATAAAAAGGCAAATATTTAAAAGAAAAATCAGTTTTTAAATATTCTTTTGTGGATAATCATTCCTGTGGATGACATCATGGTCAAAATTTTCATTTTTAGGAATTTTTGATATTTTTTGTAAAACCTGGAAAGTTGATTGTCATTTTACCAACACTTATGCATTATTTATACTGATATGCACTTTGAAAGATCAGAAATATTCAATAAAAAATACATTTCAGCATTTTCTACCATGAGGTGTTAAATTGTTAATTTTGTTAATTTATTCTGAATTTTAGAATTTTACCTTTTTCATTTTTTATAATTAATATTTTGGAAAATATGTTGTATTTAACCCATTTTATATCATTTTCAATGTATTCTTTAAAATTTTTTTGATTCCAAAATACGAGCTTTCCTTTATCTATTAAATTTTTGTTAGAATTTTTTTAAGTTTTGAACTTGAAAATTCTTTCAATATTCACATTAAATTTCCATAAAATTAGTTTTTAAAAATTCCAATCCATTTTATGGATTTTCTTGTTTTCAAGTTATAGAGTTTTCTACTTCATAAATTTTTTTTGTTGTATTTTTTCGAGTTTATAATTTTTAAAATTTATCAAATATTGTTATTAAATTGATAGTAAATCAGTTTTTGAAAAGTCAATTAATTTTTTGAGTTTTGAATTTTTTTATATATATCAATTTTTCTCCATAAAGATTTTTCTCGTATAATTTTATGAGTTTTTAAGTTCCAATCAAGTTTTTTTCATTATTTCATTTCCAAAATTTTATTTATAATTATTAATTGTAATTTTTTAATTCTTTATTTTATTATTATTGTTTTCATTTTATTTTAATTATTAGGTATTTTCTACTAGTTTTGTGCAAACTACTCTAGTTGATTTCCAACTTTTCCCTAACCAATTTAGTTGGTTTCTAATTACCCATTAGATGATCTTATCGAAGTAATCAGGACAACATATTTGTGAATGACCCCTAATTGCTTTTCAAATAAATTCATTTCTCATCTTTTTATGCTAATAATTAAAAAATAATAAAAATAAATTAAGAAACAATTTTTCCTTGAGTTTCGACAAGGAGATTTTGCCATTCCCTTGGAGGAACCTCCCCTTTTATAAAAGGAGGAGGATATTTTTTCATTGAAAAGTTTTTTGGCTTGAAAGAAAAAAAGATAGAAAAGCATTTGAAAAGAAAATAAGTTTCAAAGGCTTTGAATAGGTAAATGTCTTCCTAAAAGTTTTGGTTTTCTCTTCATTTTTGTTCATTCTTCCTATTGTTGGTAAGCCAAAATCATGCTTAAGTTCATGGATTTTGATCCATATTTAAAGACTAAGCATAATGGCCATGAACCAATTTCTTTGATTTAATTATTTTTATTTAATTTTTCTTCTCAGTAGATCCTTCTTCATGAATCATGTTATTGTTAATATGATGTTGGCTTTTGTGTTATATTTGCATATATATGTTCATATGTATGTTATTTCTTTTATTGTTTTCTTGTTATTATGTTGAAATCACATGTTTATATGTTTATTTTTATGATTTTATCATACGATGATGTTGATTTGTGTTGCATAAAACAATATGTGATTATTGAGTTAAAAAAATTTTTTAGTAGATTATTTAGGGTTGGCTGAAACTAATACATGTATATGTGATGATTTTTTAATTTTACGGCCATCTTATAAATAGAAAAAGTTTAGGGACTAATTTGTAGAAAATTAAAAAAATAATAAAAAATTTTCTAGCCATTCCATGCTTGGATGAAACCCACATATGCCTTAGAGAGTGTATTTTATGCACTTTATCAAGTAGAAATATATTTTTTGGAGTTTTAGGGTCTTTTTATAATTTTAGAAAGTTTAGAGACTTTTGTGTAAATATTGAAAATTTTATTTTAAGGACAAAATAAGGTTATTGAACCTTGTTTGTGAATTTTTATGTGATTTTTTATGATTATTTTGATTTATTTGATGTTTGATTTTATGTTTTAATAATGTAGGGACTAATTTGTAAATTTGGAAAAGTTTAGAGACTATTAGGAAATCTATCATTTTAGGTCCAAATGGTCATCTTCAGCATAAAATCATTCACTTAAAGTATTTTAAAATATTTTTATTATTTCACTGTTCCTCCGATGGGGTCTTAAAAATATTAACACTTTTTGTAATCTTTTGGTTCTCCATTAGGGTACGAAATGCTATTTTTGAAAAATTTAGGGACTTAATTGCATTTTTGCATTAGGTTACTTTAAAATCTGAATTACCCATTTAGGGTATTTTGGGCAAAAAAATATTTTTAGCATTTTTAGTCAATTTGCGATTAATATGTAGCTTTGAAAAATTTAATGACCTACTGGTAATTTTGTACTTTAGGTCGTATTTGTTATCTAAATCACCCATTTAGGGTAAAAATCACCATTTCTTATCTTTTCGTGTCCTTTAGGGTTACTAAGATACTTTGATGTTGAAGGTATACCTTAGGAGCACTGTGATAATTTCTCTAAAATCGAGTCTTAGTTAGTCATCGGAATGCTTTTATGCCAAAGGTGTGCATTTAGGATAGTTTCACCCCTCCATGATCCTTTTTGTGCCGTTAAGGGTTATAGGGATACTTTTATGTCGAAGGTATATCCCAAAGGCATTTTAGTAATTTCTTTAGAATCGGATCCAACATAGTAATCGAGATGCTTTTATGCCAAAAGTGTATCTTTAGGATAGGTTCACCCTTCTATGGTCATGTTCGAGTCCTTTAGGGTTACCAAGATACTTTCATATCAAAGGTACACCGTAAGGGCATTTTGGTAATTTTGTATTAGAACTAAGTCCTATGTGATTGCTAGGATACTTTCATGCCAAAGGTATACATTAGAAATCATTTTAGATCGTCATTGAGTCTTAGGATGTTCTATAAATATTTTTAGTAAAATCCAAAATTTGTCTTTGGAAAGCTAAGGTAATGTCTCCAAGTTAAAGTAATAAGTTGAATTTCACCAGAATATGAGAGGGTTTCTACGGATTATTTTAACAACGAGATATCCTTTTCAAAGTGAAAATTAGGAATTTTATAAATTTTGAAAAGATAAAACCTTTTGCACCTCTGGCCCCCCAGCGAGGTGTGAAAGATATTTTGAATTTTGCTTTAAAAAAAAAAAACTTTTTGTGTTCCTTTGGTTTTTCAAGTGGGGTACAAAAGAAAATTATAGAAAAAACTTTCGTGTTCCATTGGTTTTCTTGTGGGGTTCATTGATTTTTAAAAATTTTTAAAACCCGATTTTCTTGACACAGAATAATAAATTGGTTTATAAAGTATTATTTTGGGAATTTATAATTAAATGCCATATGAAACTAGATAAAAATTAAAATTCAAGTTAATATGTAATTAATAAGGTACTGATTTTTAGGCATCACGAAATGGTCGATCCTTATTTGTGATTGTAACTGACTTTTGGACCCTTTTATATGATCTCTGGTAGATCGCGGACCTCAGAGTTGGTATTCTAGGGTTTCATAATGCTTAAAATATGAACTCGAGTAGGTAACCAATCTCACCTAGCCTAAATAGATTGGTGGTGACTCAGGGTTAAGTCGAGTGAGCGATTCATCTCAACCACCCAGTCCTGAGAAATAAGAAAATGTCAATAATGATACGACCCTTAAAAATAAAAGAATATAAAATAGTGATATATCAATAAATGTAAGAGCAAGGGCCATTTAAGTCAAGCTTGGTCGGGATTCATATTTGGGCTATGTTGCAACAGCAATTACATCAAAAGATGGTCATTTCCTTGAGGCAGTTATATCATGTTTTAAGGCATTTTTATATTTCATTTATAAATTATAGGATAAGACTTATTATATCATTAAGGAAAATGTCATGTATATATATAAGATACACATTTTTTGAAAAAAATAGCAGGTAACCAGAGAAATTGAGCTAATTTTATGTGATAAATAAATTAATTTCTATTTTTTTTCTTTTGAAAAAGATAAATAAACTACTTTCACCTTTATTTTTAGTTGTGTATATTCATTGCCTAAAACAAGGAATTGAAAGACCATAATAAAGAACTAAAGCCTAAAGCCAAATCTAAAATTGTCAAACGAGCATTCTCGATGGTGATTAAGTAAATTCCTTATAAATCAAGCAATGCATAAAACGACGAATCAAAATCCTAATGGGAAATTAAGCAGCAGCATGATTACCAATTCGTATCTTTAAATTATTATTTATGTCCATGAAGCATTTTCGTTCCTTGATGACCTAAAAATCAGAGTAGTTTAAGATTCTAGTGAGCTATGCTAAACTAAGCTAACACTTGAATAATTTAAATTTTGGATCTTGAGTTTCTTAATTGCAGATCTATTAATAGATTTGGTCCAACCTGTAAATAATTTAATCAAAAAAGGAATCATTGGTAAATAATTTTAAAAAATCACTTCACCACCTACATGTCAAGAACCATAAGGACATCTAAGCTACAGTTCACCTCATCATATCCAGACAAGTACACAAAGAACACGATAAAATCATCTTCCCATATCCAGACAAGGCACGCAAAGCTTATGACAAAATCACCTCATCATATCTAAATAAGACATATCAATAAAGGATGAAATCATTTCGCCATATGCTAGTATGACATTAAATATCATATATAAAAGACATAAAAAATCAAGACCCTTGTACGAGGGAAGTCACTATGCCATATCTAGATAAGACTCACAAAGAACGTGATAAAATCATCTCATCATATCCAAACAAGTCATGCAAATTATTTGACAAAATCACCTCCAAATCCAAACAAGACACATGAATAAGAAGGATGAAATCACTTTGCCATATGCAAATATGAAATTAAATGTCGCATATAAACGCATAAAGAATCACTTCACCACTTACACACCATAAACCATTAGGTTCATTAAGCTACACGTGTACATGGGAAGTCACTTCATCATATCTAGATAAGACACACGAAGAACATGATAAAATTACCTTACCATATCCAAGCAAGATACGTGAAGCACGTGATGAAACCAGCTTGCCATATTTGGACAAGACACACGCATAAAAGGGTTGATCACTTCATTATATGCAAGTATGACAATAAATATCGTATATAAAAGACACAAAGAATTCAGTTGGCCACTTATAGGCCATAAACCATCAAGGCTGGTAAGCTACACGTGTATGAGGGAAGTCACTTCACCATATCCAGATAAAACGCATGAAAAATGTGATAAAATGACTTTGCCATATCTAGACAATGCAAAGCACATGATAACATCACCTCGCCATATCCAAACAGGACACGTGAATAAGGTTATGAAATCATTTCCCTATATACAAGTATGACATCTTCAAAGATCGTATATAAAAGAGATAAAGAAATTACTTTACCAGTCACATACCAAAAACCATCAAGATCCTTAAGCTACACGTGTATGAGGGAAGTTACTTCTCCATATCTAGATAAGATAGGTGAAAAATGTGATAAAATTACCTTGCTATATCCAGGTAAGACACACGAAGCACATGATAAAATTACCTCACTGTGTCCAGACGAGACATGTGAATAAGGTGATGAAATCACTTTGCCATATGTGAGCATGACATCGAAAATTGCATAAAAGACAAAAAAATCACTTTGCCACTTACACTTCAAGAACTATCAAGGAACATCACACTATGATAACCATCAACATAAATAATAGAGCTAAAAGATACTCATCCCCCATAATGGTGAGAAACTATGCACCCACAACTAATAAAAAGCACAACAAAAATCATAGTTAGAGATGTATAAAATATGTATGTGTATACACGCAAACATATTTTAGCCAAACAAAAACTATTTTCATTAATATTAACACTTTTACAAGATACAAGGCTTCTCCAATACAGAATGATATCTCTTTATCACTTACATACACAAGACATAATGCTGCACTTTTAGCTATAATGTGGACAGGTTGCTCTCCATAATTAGCTCAAAGACACAGTTGTCTTCAATCTTTAAGTTGCCATCCGCAATAATTGTAAGGACCAGTAAAATGAAAGAATCCATCAAATTGCATCCTTAGTATTTGTCACTGCACTAATAAGCTCTCAACCGCCATGGGACAACACCATGAAATGACTTGTAGAAAGGGTTACCCTTGTCATGGGAGGTTTGATTCCATTATTGGTGATAGTCAACTAGGGAAATGGGTAATGAAAAGCCGAAGTTAAGGAAGATAAGGACGTTGTTGGTGGTGGCCTCAATGTATGATTGAAGTATGTTATTTTATTTTTTTTTGTAAGGGACTATGATTGAAATAAATGAATATATAGTTTCATTCAACCATTAAAATGATCCATGAATTAATCATTACCTAAAAGAAATGGATTCTTAGATCTATTATCTATTGATTACAAATTTATAGGATAAATAAATTCAATTTAAATTTGCATTAAATCAATCAGAAGAAAAAAAACACAACTACTCTTCGAACAAGCGATCCAAACAAAAAACCTACACCATGATCCAAACAAAGACCGATCTTTGAACCAGCAACAGTGTTTAGCTAGCCAAGTGCCTAAACACTCAAACAAAGTGCTTTTCAATTATACCAAAGAATCGGATAATAATTGTGAGATGATCTTTTTGCAATGCCCTTTTCTTTTTTTCCTTTGCAAATCCATTTTTTAATGCATGAAAGATCCGCAATAAAAGAGTAGAGACAAATCCTCCATAACTTTCTCATTTTTATAAATACTGCATTTCTTGCTCAATCTATTTATGGGTATTATCTGGATATGGCAATACAATTTAGCTAAGTACAATGCTTGTTTTGTTCGAGTATTTAAATGGCAAAGTAATTTCTTTTATGGTGATCTAATATTTTGTCAAACAACATTAGAGCCCAAAGGGAAAATCGACTAGGAGGCTTTCCCTCAAACCTGTTGAAGGACCTTAACACTTCTACTTTTGACGAGTTTTATCTGAAATTTTGTTGATACCCACAATGTAGTGCGGGCCCTTTTGCTAGTTATATATGTAGTTCATTATTTATTTTTAAATTTTATGATATTTTCTTAGTTTATTGAATTCCATTAAATAATGTT